>OX380342.1:8932376-9176280 GCA_947425015.1 Pterostichus niger | reverse complement strand
ACTCAGTAATGGGGCAAAGGCGTTATGATATATTTATTTTTTTATATATCAAAATATTTTTTCTACGGTGCTACGAAAAATTGAAAATTACGCTCTCATTTATCATCGTAACGTTGACGTTTCTGTGGAACAATCGAAAAAAAACTGTCGCGCGTCTCCAATGGCAACTCGCGAAAAGATGCGCGCTTACTTCAATAGTTATCAGGGATACAAACAAAACAGTAACCTGTCATATTGACATCGAACTTATTTTCAACACGTATACGTTTTTTAATAATTTAAGATGTAATCGTAGAAAAACTTGTGTGTGTAAAGTGTCTTTCTTCTTCTTCACTATTGCAGCTTTCGCCTTCGGCTCGCGCTCGAGTAACAAAGAATCACTTTACGCTCATAATACACAATAACTATGTTATTCGGTAGCAACAAATATATATATAAATACAGGGATAATGAACGAAAATACATCGGAAATATATAATTTTTTTTTGTCTGACCAGAAAAAATTATAGACGAAATTTTAATAAGAATTATAATAACGAATTTTTACGGGGAGTAAGTAAAATATTAATTTTTGTTTTTGTCTTTGTAAAATTTTCATATTGTGTGCTGGAAATTACAATTTTGTTAGCTCAGTTCACAGAATTTAAATGAAGTTATACATTTAGAATGATTATCTTCTCTTCACTGATTACTTAAAATAACAAATTTTGTAATAATTTATTCTTGAAGAGCTATGGCTTGTAGTATAATGATTTTTACTATTTTCAATCTTTCGCGCAACGTATTCAATTTCTTAATTTAGAAAGGTTATTAGCGTTGTAACGTTGAAAGTTACAAACTAGTTAGAAGTATAGGAATATATTAACACTTTCAATTATCTATGCATAGTAGCTCATTTAATTTATTCCTACAAGGCAACGTAGTTAATATGAAAATTAGTTATGATTATCAAAGTCTCATCTTTTAAACGATTAGCTTGTTTTTCTAAATATCAGGTTACAAAGGTTTGTGTGTCAAAATAAATATTAACAACAAATTTATTGCTTGTATTTGATTAGTTTATAAACTGGTTAGTTTTTAAGAAGTTTATTGTAACTGTAAAAGATTCGCGAGTTACAGTGAAAAGTGGAAAAGAAAGTAAATGTTTTCTTCTTTTCTTGTTTCTTGCAGTCCTCTAATTCTATAATTACTTTTATAAGAGTTACTTCGTTGCTTTCATTTCAAGTATTCTTTACACCGTACATTCCAGGGCTGTATTCTCTGCCACCAAATTATACCCTTTCACATCTGGTCAGTAAATTCATAATTGCAACCTTTCAAGTTCTGTGTCCAACACTTCAACATTACTTAGATAAACCTATAATTAAGTGGTATGAAATTGAAATGGCTCGAATACAGTGTTATCTGGAAGAAAAAACGCCGGCAATGATGTGAGTGGAACAGGAGGTTGATTCATGGTTCAGATTCTCGTCACGCGTTCACTTCCCCTTGCTTCTTGCACCACCGCGAGCTCTGGAGCTGTATGGTGGCCGATACACCATTAGCAAAACACAATCCTCCATTCAGCAGCCACTTCTGCCAAGGAAAAAACAGCATCCGTTCTTTAACACAGCACCCGCGCTCGTAAACTAAACGGCTGCGAGTCCCTGAACCTGATGTGTTTGTGCCATCGCTAAGATTTGTTTTATTTCCAATTTGCCAGTCTATTAATAAACCGCTGCTAAATAAACAAACAGTAATGTATCAATGAGTAATGTTCATTTAACGGAAATTATTATTTATTTAAAGAGTTCTAAAGTGCGAGCGGAGCAATATTTGCAGTGCACTTCAAACGTGTCTATTTTTGAAACGCGCGATCGCCATTAATTATTTTTCATGCAATTTAACGTAGCAAATATTTTTTTGATGGATCGATGCAAGTTGTTTTGTTTGACAGGATATTTCGAGATGAAAAATAGTAGCAATAAACGTTTGTATGTTGTTGCTGAAATATTAATTTGTAATTAATTTCCCGTCGAGCACATCAAACACAGTAAAACAATAAAAGCGAACCTCAACAAATGTTGAGTGCAGCCGGCTCCAAAAACTTCCTTGATTCATATTAATACTCCGTAATAACCAATTAAAACTTTTTGCAGTCATTCAAGCGCATAGTATTACAAATCCACCAATGTTTTTGTGAAGTAAATTTTCATATTTACAAAAAGTTCCACGTTGCGGTATGAACATAATTAGCAAGTTGAAACTGAATATTGCTACAAAATAAAAACGTGAGCGAGACTACCGCACCTGACTTCAGATCAATACGAGTGGCCCATTGAATACGCGCTATTCAGCGCCTGTCGGCCTGTCGGATATCAAATATATCGCGGGATCATGTATCTTTCATAACTAAATAAACGAGCGCCGTCGCCATTGCACTGCCAGTAGCCATCCGTCGACAGGTAGCGAATAAATATTGGAAACATAATACCAGAAGTTTCTTTAATGAATAGTTTATACATGACTAAGTCCTCTAGAGTTTCGACGTTATTGTGCGCGCACCGCTTGCTAATGATATTGATCCGAACTACGTCCATGTTTTGTTTGACTTTTTTCGACTACCGAAGCCTGGTTTCAATTACCGTCAAAAGTCGAAATGTAAATTAAGGTATAAGTTACATTTTCATGCATTTAATGAGATTTTTTTATATCCGGTTTTAATATTTTCTAATCCGAATTTGAGATATTTGCTTGACGTTTATTACTGGTTATTTTTAATGAGATAATATAGTTATTTGTGTATTAATTACTCGAACACGGTAATTGCAGCGCAAGCCGAAGGCGAGAGCTGCAATAGTGTAAGAGGAACAAAGACACTTTACGCTCGTGATACACACATAATTTTTTCTACGATTGCATCTTAAATGATTAAAAAACGTATACATACTGAAAATAAGTTCGTTCTGTCAACTGTTAATATGACAAGTTTCCGTTTGCAATTGAAATTGAAATCTACTTTAAAAATTATTTATGAGCAACATCTCCAAGAGGGCTACCCAAATATAACAACAGCTCTGCAATTATTCCTTACTATTCCAGTTTCTGTTGTTTCAGGTGAAATGAGCTTCAGCAAACTAAAATTAATAAATAGTTATTTGTGTATTAAGAGCGTAAAGTGATTCTTTGTTACTCGAACAAAGACACTTTACGCTCGTGATACACACATAATTTTTTCTACGATTGCATTTTAAAATTATTAAAAAACGCATCCGTACTAAAAATAAATTCGTTCTGTTAACTGTCAATATGACAAGTTTCTGTGTTATTTGTATCCCTGGTAACTATTGAAATAAGCGCGCATTTAATATCTTTTTCGCGCGTTGCCATTGGAAACGCGCGCATTTAACGTTTTTTTTCGCGCGTTGCCATTGGAGACGCGCAAAAAAAGATATTTTTCGATTTCTCCACAAAAAACGTCAACTTTACGATGACAAATGAGAGCGTAATTGTCAACTTTTCATAGCAATCGTAGAAAAAATAAATTAAGCTTGTTCCTCTTTACTGAACCTAGAACCGAATTAGTATAATCCGCTTGAAAAGTTGTAGGCGTATAATATCCATATGTATAAAATGTTTGACTACATAACTTATTATTCACTCAACTGTTTTTGTATCTTGGCAACAAAGACATGATGTCCGCGCGATCGCGTTGGCCATGAATATCCCGGTCCAGCTCCTCGTTTATGAATTATGCAAACGGCCATCACCCTTCAGTAGCGCGGCGCACGGGTCCCTTCGGAGGGATTTGGCGGCGCCGTGATTGTACCGCGCGTCCCAGAGAGGACTTATTATGTCATATTTAGGGACGCAGGTATTATTTCTGTTGCACTCAGACTGAGTAGGATGCTTTGCTCTTTGTTGTAGGTAACATGCCGTGAATGTTTGATGGCTGCTCGACACACGTCACCATGAACATCCCGGCTGTCTTTTGTCTCTTCGCCTTCGCCGCCCTCCGGATTCTGCTTGCCCAAGCCGTTGATATCTGTAAGTAGCTTTTGGAACTTTTACATTATCGACTCAATTTCTTGTTGGAATAAGTATAAGTACTCTTTACGATATGAATTTTGAATGCTTCTAATGAAACCAAATCGTATTAGACTGTAATAATACTTAAAGTTTGGCGACATTGTTTCATTCATGAGCTAGACATGCGATATATAAATCGTAAAATCCATGGCGGAAGCTAGAATTCTTAATACGTTAGGAGTTTCTGGAGAAATATACGATCTAGTATGAATTGGAATGTGCAGCGTCGAAGATCAGTGGATGTTTGTACCCGACGCAGAATTTTATACATCACTGGACGATGTTTACTTGAAAACTTTCCAAAGTTCGGTCGGCCGTTAAGCTCGCTGATGCTTCAACTTCCGAATAATTCTGTATTAAATGACATCCTGGAAACAATCTCGCATCGCGGCGTCACTACCACAACCGATGCTTACTTGTTATTCCAACAGCGAAGCACAAATCACGCAGCCGACTCGTGCTTCTGACTTCATATTTTGTTCTATAAATCTATCTACTGATCAGCGAAGATAAATTTGATTTCGTTGGATGCGCTTAGATTTGCAATCTGGCGCTGCGTGTTTGCGGAAATTATGGAGATATGAAAAATCACGTAGTTTATGGAAAACTCTGAAATCGATGCATCGTTGCTCGGTTCGTGTTCATTCGCCATGCATTTATTCATTGTACATTTTGTGCACGCGTGTATTATGTAGATCGGCTGTCCTGCGCTGTCCGTCTGTGATGGATTCCCTTGTTTTACTCGACTTTATTTCACTAAATCTCTTCATTACTGACTCTATTTTATCTATCTAGTTGTATAAAGTGAAATTTCAAGCGCTTTGCAGCCATATTTAACTAGTTATATACAAGAAACAATTTTTGTAAAGGCTAAAATAAATTCCGAATTCTTGCGTGCACATAAATTATATAAAGTTAATAATCTGTGCATGAAAAGAAATTTGAAAAATATAAAAATTGCGGTCAACGGCATTTAAGTTTTCGTACTTTCATTGAAAAGATAAAACTAAAAGTATGATGAGTTTTTCTATAAAATACACAGTAGAAAAATAAAATTAATCAAGACTACGATGTTTATACTAGCAATCAGGCAGCTGTAGCTCTGTGGTAAAAACGATCGCATCTGAAGCAAGAGTTTGCTTTTGGTTTCAGTGACTTCAACGAAAAATACCACTACGACCGAGTTCAGATTTCACTATTATCTGAAGGTTTATTTGAATTCACTTTTTATTTATTTATTTGTTATTCTACACAACATGAATTTAATTTTAATTACAGTGCAGGAAGTATACAGCTTTTAGTGGAATCTAAAACATTCAAAACACACGACCTGTTTTTTAATTAAGAAACGTTTTTATTCACTGGGATACGATTGCTTGTAGAGTAGCGTTGTAAAATAGTTATTTACGTAACCAGTTATGAAAAGGTTGATATTGTTTGACGAATATAATATTTGCCAAAACGAGCGAAGCGAATTTTGCAAATTATGTGAGTCAAACAATATCACATTTTCATAACGTATTACTTACAAAATTTTATCTAATTCCGCTAAAATAATTTTTAAAATACATAAAATTCTAGGTTTATGACCGCTCAGTATATTTCAAAATCAATTTACCAAAGCGTTGCCGTGAAAATAAAAGAATAAAATGTTTAAATTTAAAGCTTATGTCATCATTGAAAATGAATTTACTCGTGAACTGTTTAATACCAGAAAAATAAAAAAGAAATAATTTCTTCCGCTATTTGCAAACATTTTTGATAAAGTTCAAACTGTCAATATTCATTACGTAACTAGTTATGTAAAGAATTCCTTACATAACTCTTGAATGACAGTTATGAAAAAATTGAATAACCTCAAAATATGATGTAAAACGGGACTTTTCATGTCGGAATTAGGTAAAATAATTTTTCTACAGCGCATATACAAAGCCAACTTTATGACACTATTTTTGTAAAAAACGGTGGCACTAAATTCGATTTTGTACAACTGTTCTTGGAACGTTTTTATTTGTGAAATTGTCGTACTGTCAAATAGACACATCTTTTAGCTATCATTACTTATATAATTATAATTAGAATTTACTTTATTTACAATAAAATAAAAACATGAAACAGTAAAACACTTTTTTTAAATTCCAATTTAAAGGTATTTATTTTTAGAATTATAAAGATAATATTATGTCAAATAATTTAAATTTTTTCATCAATCAGTATTTCCAAATTGAAAATTGGTATTTCTTTTTTAATAACAATTTTTAAATAAAAAGTAAATCAATAGGTTATAGGAAAAATAGTATGAAAGACACGACACGTATTACAACGCCAACTTTTACAATATATTATTATCAAATGATTTCAGATACATATTTGTATTTCTTTCAGCACAATGTATCAGCCCGCTAGGCATGGAGAGCGGCATCATCAAGGACGACGACATCACCGCGTCTTCATCCTTCGACAGCAGCAACGTCGGCCCTCACCACGGCCGGTAAGTGCCATGAATACCTCACTTCTTTAATAATTCCCCTCCGCGTACAACTTAATGAGATTTATTGCGTTTCTTGCTGGCTGTGGTCAAGCAGAAGCCATTAAGCATTGTGCGGTCGTGGTTCTTGCGAGAGGGATATACAGTTGTATCTCGTCATGTATTAATAATGAAATTGTATGTGGAAGTGATGGACGGTCAGTCCGCCCTAGACTTATGTGTTATGGATGCCTCCGCTTGCTTCCGGTTTCTCGCTGCCACTTTTATTTTCACAAACGGAAAATTATATTGCATTGAGTGACTACACACTGATAGATGGATTTATCCTTTTTGCCAAGCGCCCTAAATATTATTTTTTCCTAGATTCGCTTTTTTGTTTTACATAACCATAAATCCAATGTTTTAAAGCTTTTAAGGGATACTAAATTGATTCTAAATCTATTTGAGGTTTAAATGACGAATTCCCAAAACAAGTTTCAACGAAATTAGACGCAGCATTTTGAATAGAGTGGATGTTATATCTGCACGAATAGTTTAAGGGGTAAGGCCAATCTAGACAAGGAAAAAAATTGTCATTTTCAAGATCTTTTTAACGAAATCTAAACGTGCTGCATAAGAACTGTTTTTGGATCTTTATTTAGTGCTCTTTAAACTTGATTTAAACATTTTTTTAAAGAAAATATTCAAAATTGTCGTCGAAATAAAAAAAAATGGCGATTCCTCTCGGCGCGTAGGGTAAATCGGGCGAAAACATTCCGGGAACAGCAATAGACCTGGATCAAAAAAGGATATGTTTTCTTAATCTCTGATGTATACTCTAAAAAACTACGGGCTGGATTTTGAAAATTTTGATTTTTAACAAAATGGCGCACGTTTGAAAAAAAAGTTCATTATTCGGGACTAAATTTCTGTATAAAAACAACCATAAAAAACGAATGAAGCACTTAAAAAAAAGCCCCCGTAGTTTTTGAGTATTTTATATCTAGAATAAGAAATAAAATGATTCAGCACGATCCATCAATTAGTATTTCAGATTTCTTTTCGCCCGATTTTGAAACTATGATTTCGAGAAAAACGCGTTTAAAGTTTCTAGTCATATATAAATATAAATACTAGTACTAATAGATATATGCTTTTTTTCCCTCTGAAATACTTCCGCGCGGCATTTAAATTAATTGTCCCTTATTCCTAAGGGTTTAAACTATAATTTAAGCAAATAAAAAAAAATGCATTTTAAAAAATTTTTAGAGTGGCCTTACCCCTTAATAAAAATGTTCAATTTTTTGTTTTTAATACTATATTTTGTGTCTTCTACCACTATAGATGTCAGTAAAAATATAAAATTGATGACATTTTCAAAATAATTTTAATTCTTAATTGGAGGTAAATGTAATACAATATAAGGAAAGTAAATGGCGTGCAGAAATAAAATGATGAACTTGTATCACAAATAAATTCAACGATGTATTTTATAAACTAATAATTCTCACAAAAACAAACAGTTTAGTTCTGTATTTTTCATAACCTGAATTTAACAATAATAATTTTATTATTGCGAATTTTTCGGAATTACATTGGGTTTAGTTTTAATTACTTTAATTGAAACAAAAGTACAAAATATGATTTGATCAGAGAAAACAGAATAGTTATTTGTGTAGTTAGATCTCGGTAAGTGAAGTGTGGTTACAAGTCGTCAAATCAAGCCCCCTAAAGCTGTTAGAGGTGAGGGAGCCACATGAGTAATTTTAATATCGACTGTGAGAATTTAATTTGAATTTTAAAATCCACAGTCCGACTCGATACCATTGGGCTACCTATGCCATATATAAAAATACACAAAATAAATTTAAAAAAACATTTTTTGATTATGGTTGTACAGAATAGTTATTTGTGTATTAAGAGCGTAAAATGATTCTTTGTTACTCGAACACGGTAATTGCGAGAGCTGCAATAGTGCAAGAGGAACAAAGACACTTTACGCTCTAGATACCCATATAACTTTTTCTACGATTGTATCTTAAAATTATTAAAAAACGTATACGTACTGAAAATAAATTCGTTCTGTCAATTGTCAATATGACAAGTATGGGGTAGGTGGCTCAGTGGTATCGAGTCGGCCTGTGGATCTTGAAAACCCTGGTTCGATCCCCACAGCCGACAAACAATTTTCACCAATTTAAAAAATCTACCCCTGTGGCTCCTCCTCCACTAATATCTTTGGAGGCCGTGATTTGACGGCTGGTAACCGCACTTCACGCGATAAAATATATCACTTACCGAGATCTGCTTAGGCAGAGTGCCACATCCAGTGATGGGTAAAAGGCGTGATGATATATTTATTTATTTATTTATTTACAAGTTTCTGTTTTGTTTATATCCCTGGTAACTATTGAAATACTCGCGCATTTAATATCTTTTTCGCGCGTTGCCATTGGAAACGCGCGCATTTGACAGCTTATTTTTCGATTATTCCACATAAAACGTCAACTTTACGATGACAAATTAAAGCATAATTGTCAATATTTCATTGCTATCTTATAAAAACATGTTTCTTTAGATATATGTCCGTCAGTACGGTGGTGTGAGTAGCGTTATGGAATTCGAATCCGGAGATCTCGAGTTCGAATCTCACTCAAGCTAAAAATTATATGAACTACCACACTGCGGCTCGGTGAGTGCGGACTCTGTACTGTAATTGGGATTAAGTTCCTGTTGTATAGAGTAATATAAATAAATAAATAAAACAATCAGACAAAATTGCTAAAATATCCAAGAAGTCAGCCGTAGTATAGACTACATTGTTGAGATTGCATTAATATTGCTTAAAAAATGTTCAATTCTCTTATCAACATAACTTGTAATTTGTAGCATCAGAGAAATAAATAAAATAGTCTCTATTCTACTTGCATTTCTTAAAAATGAGTAAAGTAGTGTTTGTATCTACAAAACAAGCAAGAATAATTTAATAATGTCCTGCAGTAAGCAAACGGGAAAACAAGTAATCAAATGCGCATGTGTTCTTACTTCTCTCATTTGAAACCTGTGAGTTTATTTCGAATAAACTACCGCAAAATAAACGTAGTTATAGATAATAGATTCTATTGAATACAAGCATAATTTCTGTTTTGCGAAAACTCGCCTTTCCGTATGAACAAAGTTGATCCGTACCGCGGTCAGCTTTAGTTTATGATTTATATTACGAGATTTGATACAATAATTTGGTTGATTTGTTGGCGGGAAATATAGCAAATAGTTGAAGGTTCTGAGCTGATTTTCACCATAAATTACAACTAACGCCGCTTGTGAATAATCCTCAATTAGTTTTGTATGATTGTGGGAATAACCAGGAGTAGTAGCAGCGATATTACCAGGATTCGGGATTATATTCCATTACATGTCATACAAGGATAGCTTCGTTAGGTTGCGGCTGTATTTGCTTGCACGCTGCACGTAGCGGTAGTTGTACAGTTCTTGCAACGCGCTCACCTGCGGCTCGGATCGATGAGACGCCGCCACCACCGCTGCTGTTCACCTGCCGCCCCCGCTACGTATTTCCATAAAACTGTTACCCGCCGAGTCAAGAAACAGGATCAATTTAAAACTTTCATATTTTCTTTTTGTTCTGCGGTTTGTTTTTGTTACCTCTGGGCTACAACGAATATAAAGGATGACGACTTGACGACTGTCAATGATATTACGGAAAACTTTTGTTCTACTACGTTTTATTAAAATGACCAAGTAAATATATATATTGCCAAACCCTTTTACCCAATTCTAAATGTAGTAGCCACTGTTTCGCTACAGCTACAATATCTAACTTTATTTACAACACTAAAAGCAAATAATCGTGACAGCAAAACACTGATTTGTTTTTATTTATGTTGAATTCTTGAACCGTGGTAAAATATATCATCATGCCTTTTACCCATAACTGAGTGTGGCACTCTGTCTAAGCAGATCTCGGTAAGTGATATATTTTGTCGCGTCAAATCACGGCCCTCAAAGATATTAGTGGAGAGGGAGCCACAGGGGTAGATGTTTAAATAACCGTGGTGACCATATATAATTAAATTTGTCTACTTCTGTTATTAAAATGTCATTTAACGTCCTGTTTTCCATGACGCTAAATAACATTTTAATCACATGTTGACAAACCGTGGCTTCAAATGTTTTAGTCACAACCTGAACTGATATATTAAATACGGGGTGAAGTTAGCTTCCTGCATCTGTTACTGCAATTTAATTTATATTTCAGATAATACATAAAATTTTACATTTGTTGTTGTAATTTGCGATCGTAGAAAAAGTATAGTATATGACTCATTTTATAAACTCTTTAGCTCCGCTCAGCTTGTGTGAAAAAATATTCATAGGTAAAGAAATGTTTATAAAACTTGTTACATAATATGCTATTTTCCATGACTCTAAAAGAAAGTAAAATTTTCTTCCCTCAATTGAGAGAAGAAAGTGATACTTTTCATCCCAAGAGAAGAAAGTAAATTTATCTTCCCTAAAGAAAAAATCTGCCCTCCACAATACTTTCCTGAACATAACATAAGTTTGGATAAACTTGGTATAATTTGTATAACTTTTGAAAAAAACAATTGACGATCGGTTAAATGTCTTGATTCATCAATTGAAAATAGTCGGAAATTGGACAAAGAAGTAAATAAAAACACTTCAAATACTCGAACGTTTCGGTAATAATATTACCATCCTCAGAGGAATTTCAAAAGAAAACATAAAATATAATAAATGTAACAATGTCTCAGGATAAAATATACATAATTTATAACAATTTAAGTAAACAATTTAAAATAATACGTACCATTAGGTAAAAGAACAAATGAAAACAGTAGTATATACAAGTTAACAAGTGTAAACAACATTGCAATTAATTTAGAAAAATATAATAATAGTACGAAACAACATGTTGGTTATTTGGTGAGCAGTGAAAGACTACTAATTACTGGACTTTATTCTACTCATCGTCATGTTTTATATTTTTACAAGAATTCTGTACCTAAAAAGTTTAATGGTCTAATTCCATCGAATTTTAAAAATAATTAACAATCACGTTATTACCATTTTTGACACTTTTACTAGAATGCTCCGTTCGAGAACTTGACGTTGATAACAGTCTCGACATATTTTGAATAATTTTTGAAAAGACAATTGGCGAAAGCTTAAATGCCATTTTTTACATTCGACCATGTGTCATGAGGACTAATTGTATATTATGATTTTAATCATTTTTGTTCTTCACATCTTTTACTACAACATATCAATTTTCGATACTATTAAAATATTATTATTTATAACAAAATGAACCTATCATAATGTCGAAAAATGTTTTAAACAAAAGTTATTTTGAATCAGAAAATCCGTGTTACTTAAAAGTTTTATCAAATGGTGAAAACATTGACCGGGCGACATCGACTTACAAGTTGGTCATGCTGTATTGGTTGATTCTTAAGCGAAATTTAGTGTCTTGATGATATCTGTTTTCGTGTCAAAATTTGAGCAAAGTCTTACATTTGAACATGTAGGTATTCAAGAAAGAAAATAAAGGTTTGATATGCAATTAGGATGTAGAAGTGCGGATTTGTTGAAGTTGAGGACACGTTTGTATTTGAGATTAGTTTAAAATCGCGGTCGAAAGCACTTGTAGCATGTTCTGTCGATACAGCACTCAGCATTCTCACGAAGGGAATCGTTCCGTGCGTCGCGTCGTGTGACACTGAAAGAACCAATTGACCTATTGTCCGTTTTTTTACATTGTGTTCCATCCATTATTCCCATTGAGCGCCGCGCTCGTAAAGCGTCCCCGTTTGTTTGCCAGCGTCGAGGTTCATTGTTACGGAAACTCCATTATTTTTGGGTCTGGCGACGCTGGTGTCTCGGCGGGTGTACATTTCGCTGAACGCCTCTCATGCGCTCTGAATTGCATTCCTCGATTCGAGGAGCCAGAGAGCCAGTTCCGTCGCTAATGGACATTCTTTTCTCTGTTCCTGGGAGATTGTTAACAGTCTGATAAGCTCTCTTCGATTCTGAATCCGTATATGCATACCTCACCCAACAAACAGATGAATTACAAGTGAAAACTTGAATTCATTTATTTTCATTAGTCGGATATCAGCGTCTGGACCGTTTATTCAGGCTTCATAATCTTTATTAGATTGGCTGCTGCTGACGAAAACTGATTGATCAAAAGATACATATAAAACGTATGTTTAAACGTTGTTTACTTTTACGATATCGTAATTGGATGAAGGATAATTATTTTTTTGTTTACGAATTCTTCGACTTACATCTTTTATCTCAATGTTATTTATGTTCTTCAGACGATAAAACTCTCAAACCAGACTCTACTCACTCCAGCGGCGTATCTTAGGTTTTGCGAAAGGGTATGCTCTTTGAAATTGTCACTAATTGAATAAATGATTGTATCGCCAAATCATTTGACTAATTTCTAAAAGTTGCAGTTTGCTACGGCAGATCTAGATAGGTAATATATTATTGTATGTGGTGAAAATCAATTGTCGGCTGTAGAAATCAAACTTGGGTTTCCATTTTCACAGTCCAATGTGATGTCCTATGATGTTTACTCCAGAAAAACTAATTTACTAATAAGTATTTAATATTTATTTTAATACTTGGCAGGAAGAAATTTGGAAAATTTGTTTTTTCAATGCAAATAAAGAAGTAGACAATAATTATATTTACTTACTTACTATAACTATTTTTTTTTACTTGGTTGTCTATTTAAAATTTGTTAAATAGAACTTACATTTCATTTGGCAATATATTTTTCCTATGAACAAAATTGTAAGTACAAAAGATTAAAAATTACATCCAACAAGCTTAAATTTATTGCTTTAGTGCGTTTCTGTCAAAACGTAAATTAAATTAAAATTGCCATCTTCGAGCTACTGAGTGCCGCGAGAAATAGAAGAAATAATTTTAATTTTTGTATTGACAGATCTGTCAAACTTCCGTCTTTAAGTTATTTACAGAGTGTCATGAGAAATAAAATAATAATAATTTCTACAATTGCTATGGAAAGTTGGCAATTACGCTCTCATTTGTCATCGTAGAGTTGACGTTTTCCGTGGAACAATCGAAAAATATCTTTGTCGCGCGTTGCCATTGGAGACGCGAGAAAAAGATATTAAATGCGCGCTTATTTCAATAGTTACCAGGAATACAAACAAAACAGAAACTTGTAATATTGACAGTTGACAGAACGAATTTATTTTCAGTACATATACGTTTTTTAATAATTTAAGATGCAATCGTAGAAAAAAATTATGTGTGTATCACGAGCGAAAAGTGTCTTTGTTCCTCTTACGCTCTTACATAAAATAACTATTTTATGGATAGATCTCTCAAAATATTTCTTTTATTTTTCATGGCACTCTATAAACAGCTTAAAGATGGAAATTTTAATTTACGTGTATCTCGTGTCGGGAATTTATTTTGTCAGTAATTTTAATGCTGAACACATTTTGTATTTATACTTTTGTTTTGAAATTAATAAGGAATAATTTCAGATTTCTAGTATACGCATATAATGGAATGTTTGGAACCCTCTCTCTCTCTATTAAACTGGATTTATATATCATTTTTAATTTAACGTCGACATCTGTTATTTGTACTTGGATATTAATCTGTCAATTACTATAATATTCGATATTTTTTTTTATTGAGTTTTTGCTATTTATGCATTTCTGTTAAATGTATAACTTTGCGATCTATTTTTATGTAACACTACAAAAGATAATATTGATCACCGATTACTAGATGACCATCTCCCAACCAGAAAGAAAAAAATTGGTTATCTCTAGCTGTAGTATGTGCTCAACTTTTTACGTTACCGATACCATTCACGTTACTATTTACGTTACTTCATTATAAATCCAACTTTAAGCTAAACTCACATTGATTTTTTGTTGCCATTGCGATCTGTGATACTTCATTGGTTAAAACTTTTCTCTCCAAACAATCGACAAATCAGAATGAACTATCTACAAATATTTTGACAAATCAGAAAGATTTGTTTATATTGTTTCTTTTTCTATTATTATACTTCTGATATCTTATATAAATCATCATAAATTTGTAAATATTTTTGTAACTTTTGTACTTTTTACTATCTGTACACTGTTTATACCAGTGGTTTCCAAACTGTGGGGCGCGAGATTATTTCCGGGGGGTGTGGGGGGGGTCTATATAAACATATAATTGTGGCTTATGAACACTTTCTTCATTCACATCATATCACACACGTGTTTGTAACTCCCGCTCGCAGTAAAATTTCCTTAGTTTAACAAACAAAGCCTTAGAAATTTTATCACGCTTTTCCGCTGTAGCTGTTTTACAGACAAAATATCGAACTCGATTATTCATTGAAAAAGTATTGCGAGTGGCGATATCTTCAATGACTCCCCGGTTCGAGAAACTGAAAAACAAGCGCCGATTCAGCACACTCAAAAATTATGATTATATTGTATTAAATATGCCTAATTTAAATTAAATATTATTTCCAATCTTTTTACAATTTTATGTTTATAAATGTTATTACATTATTTTTTTCTATTATTATGCTGAAATAAATTTAATTTTAGGTTAAGAAAACGATTTTTTATAACAAATATCTTATAACAATAATATATAGTACTTATTTTTTTTGTATTCTATAAATTAAATTATTTACGATTTTACGGAAAAAAGGGGACGCTGAGAGAAAAAGTTTGGATATCACTGGTTTAAACTAAAAACTACGGTACATGTGAACGCTCTTGCAGTTTTGACGATCGTAACAGTCCTAGCATTTCCAGTAACAAAGGTCCTTGTAAATCTAGTTTTAGATACGCTACTGACTAACTGTTAAGTTGAATGTTTTATGTCTCATAATAGAAACACTTAAGGTATTTCACATTCAGCAGTTTTAGTCATCTCTGTCACGAATCATATTCTATTGAAATAATACTGCAATGCCAAAAATCTTCTACAAGAATTTGTTTACTTCCTAGTAACTAGTAGCTATTTAAAATGCAGCAAAAATTCGCGATGGAATTGAGACGATAGAGGCGTACCGTGCCGTGCATATCCAGCAATATTTCTCAGAATGCCTGGCGGAATGTTGTGAGAGCGCCAACTTCTCGAACTTAACGCTTTGGAAGAAATCTCTCACGAGGTGCGAATGAAGAAAACATCGTTATAAATACGTTCCAAATGACATTGTTCCCTTCTATATTAAATTGAAATTTTGAATTATGAAATAGTTTTCAAAGTGGAAACTTTTTTAATTTACGAAACTGTCCGCGTGCTCTGTTCTCAAACTGTCACTTGAATTGTTAAACTGTGTCAGGCGGCAGGCTCGGTTCATTCTTAATTTATTCTCCTCATCAGCCCCGGAGTTCTGTGCTCGGAGTGGCCGAGTAACCGGAGCGCGATCGATTCCACTGACACAAAAACTTCCATTCTCATACATTTACCCGTGAGGAATTCAATTCAATATAAATACAATTGTTCTTCTAACCTAATTGAAAGATTCTATCTCTGCGACAGTTATTATGTGCTACTTGTACGTATTGTTTATGGGAAATCAGAAATTTAAATCACATACATTTTTCTTAGAATGTTCTCTTTGTAAATAACAACAAAGACAAAATTAATTGTCATCCATACACTTGGTGAAACTAGGTTTAATAAATTATAAACTAAACACTTGGCTAAGTCTCACAAAATTCAGCCTCCAATTCACCTTATGAGGGCATCGTCAGAGGCTGGCCAGCACAGTTAGTAACCATAGACGCGTTCCGCTCTAAAAACCTAGACTCCACTACACGCGAGTCCCAAGCGGGAAAAACTCGCACGCATTATAATCAGTACACTAGCCTCCATTGAGCGGGGCGAGTCCGCGCTGAATTGTTAGATCCAGCGCGGGACTCGCATTGACTCGCTCTCTGAGCGAGTTTTTCAGACCCCGCTTTCTCCCACCACTACAAAAACCATTGCATACTGTGAGGTGGACGCTGCAACATATCTATTTTTTTAATAGTTATTCAAACATTAAACAAACTGCTAGTTTTTCTTCTGTAGATATGGCTTTCCTAAATTTTGTGTCCATTTTTTTGATGCTGTCTTTTATATGATCGTGTATAAAATTAAATTATTCGCGGCTCATTCGACAAAACTTAAAAAATTGTTTGTTGTCTAATTTTGGCAATAATTTTATATAATGTCCGTAAAGTCCTTTCTTTATTAATGTTGCTCTCCCGCCATTTACGTTTTCTTTTAAGATTTAATAAAATTAAATAACTTTTAAATTCATCTTTGGAATCACTTGATTCTGAATCCAACAACAGTAAATGATTGAGATCCATTTTGCTGCAGTTAATGGTACATACTAAGGTATCTCGCTTCAAGTGGAGTCGTACGCCTCGTGCGGGGCGGAATTCCTATTCGTTCCTATTCTGTACCAACCTCGCGTGTAGTGGAGTTTAGGCTTTTTATGATTAGCTCTAATAAGAGCGAAACGCGTCTATGGTTACTAACTGTGCTGGCCAGCCTCTGACGATGCCCTCATAAGGTGACTTGGAAGCTGAATTTTGTGAGACTTAGCCAAGTGTTTAGTTTATAATTTATTGTTCTCTTGTTAGTTCATTAAATGGTCAATTAAGGTAGTGCATGTGTGGTACAATAAAATAAAAATTCAATTGATTCATGTTGCTCTTAATTGACAACAAAAACAAAACATGTTACAAGCTTGTCAGCTAATGAAACCGTAATTAAATTTTAAAATAAACAAGTTGAATGAATGGTAGCACGGAAAATATGAGTTTATTGACGTGTAGGTGTAAGCAAAATGTCTGCCGTAAGCGATTCTATTTTTCATTATTCGGTTCAGATATTGTGAAATTTAATAACACGGACTGTGAGTCTGTTCGAATCGAACGACCCATTTATTCATGTTTGATAACAGAAAATCATTATTTCCTAAACTTGCTGTTTGTTTGCAATCATATAATGTTGTTTCCTTCACGAATATCAATGTAAGCTGACAACTTCAACGTGTATTGAAACACGCAAAACTATAATTATTTATTGATCTACCTTTGATGTTTGCCTAACGATTTCTGCTTCCAATAAACTTTACTGATGACTATATTTACTCTGGGTGAACAACAAAAACTTGAAATATTTTGTTGAGAATTCTGTCAGGTGTAGAAGAAGAGACTTGATGTTTAAACAACAAGTTGAACAAAAAGATTAGAATGGTGATATATCTAGGAGACAAGTGCATAATATTTGGGACTAATTGGTGTGTACATCACAGTCTAACGTCGCGTGGCAAGCATTGTGTGCTAAGTTGTGTGCGGTTGTGGCAGAGACGAACTCCGCTTTTGCGGGAATGTCTTTGATCTGTCGCCGTTGAGACACACAGTAGCTTGAGCCGTGAATTATGATTGCATTTGCAGTCGCAAACCTCATACTAGCGCCACTTTATTTACATTCTTACTTTCTTTTGTCTTTTTCCCATTTCTGGGTGATGTAACATAGTGCCGTCGTTAAGAAACTAAATTATTATGGGTACAGCAATAGGTAACAATTTTTTATGATAAATAGTCTTATGTACGATACCGATTCTATAAATGTAAATATAAAGAAAATACATTTTTTGCACCACTTACTTTAACTAAAATTATTAGTCTAAAGTAGGCGTTTTTTTTTTCATAGTGTAAAATAAAGTATTTTTTTATGGTTCGAAGAACTTTTTTTACACTTTTTTTGCTCTTACCGGAAAGTTTGGTTTAATTTGCTTTAGAAACAAAGCAAATATCTCGGAAAATACAAAAAAAGACTACTTATTACATACAAATTAAACATAAAAACTAGATTATTTTGAGATTGAATTATAAACTATGTGAACTGTGCTATTATTTATATTAATAGTAGGAATACCAGATGTAGAACATACAAAATATTCTTTAGTATGTGCACTATTTATTACATTATTAATACTAATATTATCAATATAGTCCATGAAAAATTTATATTTTTTTCTCATATACATATTTTGATTTTGCAGGAAGCAGACTCAAAACAGCGATATCTGCTTCTTCACGAATTTCTGGTGGAGTACTTGGCAATTCATTATCACTTTCAATACTCATTTTAAGTAATTTATTGTAAAATAACGTAAAATATTTACAATTTCACAATGATCTGTGACAGATTCTGCGTTTTGTTTACTTTTAGGTGGTAACAAGTTACACAATGAAAATTGAAAACTAGAATGCTAATATTTTTTATATAATTTTTGTTTCGAAATTTGATTATTTATTTTTGCAATATTTTTTTAAAATTGTTAATGGAGATGTAAAAAATGATGTATACATTTTTTACGCATGGAATTACAATACTCGCTTCGCTCGTGTGTGTAAACTTCCACTTGTAAAAAAAATAGCACTTTATACATATGTTGCATAAATAACTATTCTGATTTATGCCATGTGTAAATAGTATTTATTATTATTATTATTATTATGGGGTAGATGGCTCAATGGTATCGAGTCGGCCTGTGGATTTTGAGAACCCTGGTTTGATCCCCACAGCCGACAAACAATTTTCACCAACTTAAATCTACCCCTGTGGCTCCCCCTCTACTAATATCTTTGGGGGCCGTGATTTGCCGGCTGGTAACCGCACTTCACGCGAAAAAATATATCACTTACCGAGATCTGCGTAGGCAGCGTGCCACACCCAGTAATGGGTACAATGGCGTGATGATATATTTATTTATTTTTATTTATATTGGACCAACTGCTACGGTCATATGCCAATATATGTCTCTTGTAAATAGCCGTCACGAGCGGGACTCGAACCTACGAATTTACGAATGTGCGTCAGGCCTCCAGCCCGCGCGGCTATTACGCAGGACAAACAGTAATTATATCTCGTTTTACGTAAGAATGCAGTCGTGTAAAAAGTATTACTGAATACGCGTAGGTTTTTAATTTTAATTGGCTGCCAAGTGTTAGGATGACAAGTGTCTATCTTGTAAATTTAAATAGAATTTATATCACGGTGATTAGTGATGAGGCATCTTTATAAGTACATAACTTCTACTCCATTATTACATGGGACAAAGTATAATATACAATTTGATTGATTTATTTCGTGAATATTAATGAAATCGCTTAGTAACAAATGAATTTAAATTATTAGTTGTGAAATTATTCCTGTTATTTTGAATAGGATGCTGCTGGAAGGAAATATTGCAAAATACCTTCGGTGAAAGACAACATAAAATATGAAGAATCCTGTTTACTTTTGTTCTCTTGTTGTTTATTATATTATTTGTTTTAAAATACATTTTTTTAATTAACTATCTAAAAAAAAATATATTTTAGTTATGGCCAGTTGCACTGCTGTTACTAAATTATTATTTTTAAAATGAACAATATCTAATTGAAATTAACTGTCAAATGAGTAAACTTAACATTGCTGTCATACATTCGATTCAATATTTTTTATTTAAGCATTTTTTTAAATGTAAGGTGCAGCAGGCTATTATACTCGAAAATGAAAAAAAAATGCTTAAGATAAACAACTGACGATCGGTAAAATGTCACATTTTAAGGTAAACAATTGGTTAAATGTCACTTTTTAAGGTAAACAATTGGTTAAATGTCACTTTTTATATATTTTTAGTAGAATTTAGAGATATATGATTTGATTCCAAACTCGTTATATTTTAAACAAATTTTGAAAAAACAATCGTCAACCGCGTAAATATAATTTTTGATATTTTTAATAGAATTCTCTGTGCGAAATATGATACCAAACTTTTGAATTACTTTTGAAACAACAATTAACGAACGCTAAATGCCATTTTTGATATCAAATATAAATATATCATCACGCCTTTTACCCAGTACCGGGTGTGGGACTCTACCTAAGCAGATCTCGGTAAATGATATATTTTTTCGCGTGAAGTACGGTTACCAGCCGTCCAATCACGGCTCCCAAAGATATTAGTGGAGGGGGAGCCACAGGGGTTGATTTAATTTTGGTGAAAATTATTTGTCGGCTGTGGGGATCGAACCAGGTTTCTCAAGATTCACAGAGCCACCTACCCCATACTTTTGATACTCAATCATAAGTTATAAGAACTACAATTTCCCAATTACTCACCCTCAAATCTTTGAAATAAATAGATTGGCAGTTAAATAGTGAGCATATGCATCTTTCTAGGTGGCGCCGCCACTACTTTTAATGTCCGAGAAAGATGAAACAAACACAGCAGTATTTATGTATCCTCCAAGGAGACAAAAAGTCTTGGAACACTCTTATCTAAATAAACGTCGTCATTTAATGACTTAATGAACCAAAATTATGACAGGCCACAATTTAATGTATCTTATTACAGCGGTTAGCATATTAAATTAAGATAAAGTTTTTATGAACTGTTCTTTACAATCTGTTTGTTAGTCCATAAACAACTCATCGAAGATATGAATGCATAGAAAATGTTAGTTAGGTGGGTTGAAGTAAACGGAATCGGTTCAGCTTCCGTGATCACTTCAGATCACTTTGTAATCGTGTCTTCAATTGCCTACGCACGGTGCACCGTTAAGCTCAGTGTACAGTGATTTATTGAGGCTGATCTTTGTGTCATCCTCGTTCAGAAATATCGTCTCGGTTGTACGTATGTACGTGTATCGCGCTGGAAATCTGAATGCGACTGAAGAATTTCTAGAATAGAAATTGTGAACGAGTTGTGATTCGTGGGCGGCTTGTTAGACGCTTGACTCTAAATCGGGTTTTAATCCCGTGGAGAAATTGAATATTACCAGCTAGATATGAAAATAAATGAATAAATATGTTGTGTAGAATGCCGACTCTGACTGTGAGGATTTTTTATAGCGCAGGGTGAATGAACTATTTATTTTCTAGCATGACCTAACAACATTTCAATTAGGAATTCAAAGTAATTGTATATTAGTTCCATGTCAATTAGCTTAATTACTGCACTTAACAAAGATCATTTTATGATGCGGTACATAAATATATTGTCATTTTGAAATACTGAAAAGTATTCCATCATTAGTAGCAACCTTCAATACTTCAACTTAAACAATAACGATCAGTGAACACTTCATGTTCATTCGTTAATTTAAAGAGAAGTATAATTTTGGAATTTCAGTATTGCGATTTGTAACGTTCTAAGTATATACAGGATGTTAAAAAAGTTCCGGGACGGTGAAATATCTCGAGAAATACACATCGAATCAAGAAACAAAAAAACACGTGTTTCATATTTTGAAAAAACCTATCTAAGCATACCAAACACAAACCCCCAACTCCCACCCCCAGGGGGTAGGGCGGAGGGAAACTTTGAAACCTTATATGGGAACCCCCATTTTTTATTGCAGATTCGTATTCTGCGAAAAAAAATAAGTTAATTTTATTTGAAACTTTTTTCCAATTCGGAATAGATGGCGCTAAAATTAATTTCGCAGAATACGAATCTGCAATTAAAAATGGGGGTTTCCATTTAAGGTTTCAAAGTTGCTCCCCCGCCCCACCCCCTGGGGTTGGGAGTCGGGGTTTGTGTTTGGTGTGCATAGATAGGTTTTTGCAAAATATGAAACACGTGTTTTGTTTGTTTCTTGATTCGATGTGTATTTCTCGAGATATTTCACCGTCCCGGAAATTTTTTAACACATAAAATAGCAAAATAATGTAACATAATTATTTTTAAATTTATTTATAGTTCTTGTTTATCAAAATTGTGTATTTTTATGGTACACGTTTACTAGGGATCGGCAATATTAAAATTTAAATATCAATATCGTCAGAATATCAATATACATCCATTTATCGTAATATCGAAATATCGATATATTGACATATTATGATCTTTCGCTACACAGCACGACCGAAGGGCATATAAATATTAAGTTATTACATCGCCATATATCTACAGCAGTATAGTGTTTTTGAATTACGATGAAATTATTTAGTATAAACCAAAACTCTTGGAACATATGCTAAAAAATGAAACAAGTTACTAGTTCGAGATTTTGTAAATTGGACACTTTACGATGTAAATGACAATTTGTTTTGTGTAGTATGAAATATAATATTACTTATATGGAATGTTTATAAATATGTAATATGATAATAATTTATTTAAAAAACTAATAATTCCACTAACATCTTTGGGGACCGTGATTTGACGGCTGGTAACCACACTTCACGCGAAAAATATATCACTTACCGAGATCTGCTTAGGCGGAGTGCCACACCCACTAATGGGTAAGAGGCGTGATGATATATTTATTTATTTATTCTAATAATTCCTGGATATCCTAGAAAAGTCTGAAATTTAAAAACCACCCTTAAAATTCTTAAAACTCGTTGAATTTGAGTACAATACCTGGAAAAAATATTTATAGTAGTAAAATAATTTTTAATTTAGTTTTCTTCTTTCATACGCATACATATTTAGAGAAATAAGTTTTAACGTAGCAATTGTCTTCAAATTAACTGTAAAAAATAGGTATTTTTGATTTAATTTTTACAGCAATAAATTTAAAAATATTTTGATACAGAATTTTATTCTCGACAAATTTTATTTGTAGCAATTTTAACAAAAAATAAAGTTCGCAAGTTTTGGGATGCAAAGAGTATTTTGGTAAACTGGTAGACACTATGTAATTGTTGTGGGTGCCCGAAACCCACACTTTCATATATTGTGGGAGCCCGTGCATTCGTGCACCCACATAGTCTACACCCCTAATAAGTATAACTTAACTTTATAATTGGAACAAACTAATTTTAAAATCATTTAAATGAATGTGTCAGTTCATGCAACATAAAAAGTCAAATTATGAATATTGTACATAAACACACCATAAAAGTAGGTAAAAAAAAAATAAAAAACAACAAAGATAAAATTAATTGTCCGTTCCTTGGTGAAACTAGGTTTAATAAAATATAAAAATATTAATATAAAAATATTAAAGTAACACTTGTCTAAGTCTCACAAAATTTCAGCCTCCTGGTCATCGTCAGAGGCTGGCGTCTATGGTTACTAACTGTGCTGGCCAGCCTCTGACGATGACCTAATAAGTCGACTTGGAGGCTGAAATTTTGTGAGACTTAGACAAGTGTTACTTTAATATTTTTATATTTTACAAAAAGAAAACTAAATTATTTTTTCTACTTCCGTTATTAAGGTGTCATATAACGTATTGGTTTCCATGGTGCTAAATAACATCTTAATCTTAATCACATGTTGACAAGCTCTAACTGCGAACGTTTTAGTTACGACGTGAAAGTACCAACGGACATATTAAATACGAGGTGAAGTTAGTTTTCTGCATCTGTCATTACTTCTTAAATAATTCGTAAAATTTTATATTTTTTTGTTGTCCTAATTTGCGATCGTAAAAAAAGTATAGTATATGACTCGTTTTATAAACTCTTTAAATACTCGTTTCTTATACACTTGTAACTTCAAGAGACGTTTATAAAACTTGCTACATAATATACTATTAATAATATTATGTACATCATGTACATGCAATAAAGAAACTGTTTGATATTGCAGGTATATGACAACTCATAATTACATTTTTCTCCGCGTCTCGTGTAACATTGCTTACTCGCGTGACTAAACTAAATTCAAATGAAACTGCTATATTTTTCATCATTTTTAAAAGTACTAATAATTTATGTTTTTATCAATAATGTTGATAATTTCGGTGACGTTGTAGGACGCATTGTAGTAAAAAGAATCAAGTGTATTATTTATTACATGTGAAGTATTAAGGAATAAAAAGTAGTTTTGTCTGCAAGTGGGCTCCGGTGCAACGGGAGAATCTCTCGTTTGTCTTGAGCAGGAACAATGTGCATGTTTATTCCATGATATATGTTCCGAGGCCAAGAGCTCGCGCTATATATTACCTGTTATGTGATTCGCCGCAGCCGCATCGAGTCGTTACGAACAATAACTGTTCTTTGTGAGTCCATCCCTCAAGATAAACAATACATGTTCACATTTAACTATATATTCATGATCCATTATCTTTGGCTCCGCTGCGCATTGCCGTTGCCTTTCAGTAGACGACGCACGGAACATTCATAATTAGTTTTTATAATTGCAGCCTACACGCTTATTCCAAGCATTCCACTCATTAGCATTTTCTAAATGGCCCATGCATCATACACTAACGATATTGCCGCCTAGTCACCACATATCCATGCCATTGATATCTCGTTATTTATGCGTTTCTAAACAGAAGCAACGTTTCTAATGTGACTTGATGTATGTTTTGTGTTGCAGGCTGAAGAATGAGAAGAATGGCGGCGCTTGGTGCCCGCGGCTACAAGCGACGAAGGAAGCTGGTGAATGGCTGGAGGTGGATCTGCGTGGAGTACACCTGGTGACCGGTGCCGCGACACAAGGTCGTTTCGGCAACGGCCAGGGCGTTGAGTTCGCCGAGGCTTACGTGATCGAGTATTGGCGTCCGCGTCTCGCGAAGTGGGTACGCTTTCGCGACATCACCGGCGAGGAGGTACGATTCACTCATATACTATTTATAATTCTCTTTGAAGTCCAGCGGAAGACACTACTTGCCAGGATGCTTTTGATTACTTCTTGCACTTTTAGTTTTAAGACGCGTTAATAACGACGCGTGACACCCACATGCAAACGGCGCGACGTAAATCATACGCACATACCGACTGCATTTTCGCACGTCTTTTACATTTTGTGTAATTGTGGATCGTTTTTCTAAACTTACTTTTCTAAATAAAATAAATAAATAAATGTATCATCACGCCTTTTTCTCATTACTGGGTGTGGAACTCTGCCGTAAACATATTTCGGTAAGTGATATATTTCTTCGCGTGAAGTGCAGCTACCAACCGTCAAATTACGACCCCCAAAGATATTAGTAGAGAGGGAGCCACAGGGGTAGATTAAAATTGGTGAAAATTGTTTGTCAACTGTGGGGATCGAACCAGAGTTCTCAAGATCCACATGCCGACTCAATACCACTGAGCCACCTACCCTTACTTTTCTGTATATATTGAATGTTAGCCATCATTTTACTAATGACATGATTTTTTTGGTAAATTGATGTAATATGTATTCATTAAAAAGTAATAGTAAAAGACCTTTTGATTTTATTCATATTTTCTTTTTTGCTTGGCGACAAGCACGAGAGCAATTTGATGATATATCCTGAGTTTGATTTTAATAATTTCCCGGGACAAATAAAATAATATTATGCGAAATACACAGTTTGAAATATACTTGCAAACTAAACAGAATGTAATTAAAACAATTTATTTATTTATTAAGGAGTAAAAACGAGTTTAAAAAACAATGTTAAAAAAATATAAAGTTGGTTTTGTTACAAACAGAGCTGTTTTAAATACGATTCTCTATGAAATGATGCGAGCTTTGATAAAACGGAATGCTTTACTGGAAAGTTCACATGCGAAAATACATGAAACGATGTCTAAAATTTCGGATTGTTGATTTGAGAATCCGGGTTCGATTCCCATAACCGACAAACAATTTTTACCACATTAAAAGTACCCTTGTTGCTCCATTAACATCTTTAGAAACCGTGCTTTGACAGCTGGAATTTGCAATTCATGCGCTTAAATATATCACTTACCAAGATTTGCTAAGGCAGAGAGTCATACCTAGTAATGGGTAAAAGGCGTGACAATAATATTTATTTGTGAATTTTATAAAATCAAAATATTTTAGTTCTTTTTTAATAAGCCGAATGGTAGATTTTTAAATTTTTATATAAGTTGGATTTCGGGCTTTCCAAGATAATAAAAAAAGTTATAAATTAATTATATATTTTTTTATTAATTAAATTTAATAAGGCGACGTTTCGTCCAAAATTAGGGTTATTTTTCAAGCTACAAGCAAATATAAAAATTGAAAAATATATTTAATAAAAAATATAAAGTAAACACTTGGCTATGTTTCACAAAATTCAGCCTCCAAGTCACCTTATGAGGGCATCGTCAGAGCCTGGCCAGCACAGTTAGTAACCATAGACGCGTTTCGCTCTTATTAAAGCTCATTAGTATGGTATAACTCACTTCTTCACCTAGAACAAAGTTCATGTGAAGAAGCTGGTGACGAAGAACTGTGCCAGCAGAGAATAAGATCTCTAACAAACTGGTAAGATGACATGAGAAGTTCTGTGGAACTGGTCATGCCATCTACCGAAAAAAAGGGAAAGCTACATAGCCAAGTGTTTACTTTATATTTTTTATTAAACCTTGTTTCACCAAGTGTTGGATGACAATTAATTTTGTCTTGGTTGTTATAAAAATATATTTATTTATTAATTTTGTAAAAACGGTCCACAATTTCAGGGAAGTGTTGTCGCTGATGTTGGTTGTGCATCCTGGCATTCGGTATAGTATTTGCATGTTTTGAAAAGGCACACACAATAAAGTGTTCAGATTCCGCGGCGCGATAATGCCATTGAAAGCTGCGGCGCGCAGCACAAACACAGCGTGCGCGCACCCAGGAATGTGTATAATTACGTCGGCTGCACACACTCACATTATATATTTAACATTTGTTGAATTCCATTATGCATCCCTTAGTCGGATCCCTTTATGTTACATAACATAACATTCCGCCAGCAGCACAGCTTTGTGAGATTTGTCTGCACTTTCACCAACATCAAACTATGTGTTGTACAATTACCTCGAATAAACGAATGTCGTGCAGTAGTTTGTGCGATTTTGTTTGTGTCTAACGATGTTTTTGTGCGTGGTGTTGCTGTAGGATTTGTGTGTCACGCGCACGCAACATGCTGTGAGAACTCTTGAACCTCTGAACTATTTGCACTGAATGGAACGGTCACTATGCTATTCGGAAATGGAATACAACGTTTCTTTGTGTGAAATACGCGTTCTGTTGATGTTATTGTGATATTCTCAGAGCTTATACAGAAAACACAGCATCGGATTCACACATACACTGCATTGTACAGCGATATTTTAAAAATTGAATGTAAAATTAAATTATAGGTATATTATATTCAAAGAATACCTAAGGTATTATTTTCTTAGACATATTTGAATATAATTTATATACATTTTTATGTTAGATCCTTTTTAGATACCTACATATTATTTTAAAATATTTCTGTACAATTTTGAACAGTGTATTTAAGTTTATACTTAGGGATGGGTGCGGGATGTAAAATTTGATGGATCACGCAGTGACTTATCGTGAAGGTGAACAAGATAAAGCAGTCGGGATGTAAATAGTCGTGATCGTGAAGAATAGTATATTATTCAATGAGTTAGTAATATAAGCTATTACTCAAGAGAATTAAGTTTGCAACACGAGCCGAAGGTGAGTGTTGTAAATCATTCGAGTGAGTAATAGCTATTACTTGCGAATAGAATACTATATTTTATCTACGACTATATGTTATTATGTAATAAGATTTTACAATTATTTTTTTATGTTACATTATGAATAAGTCAGATTGCTTAAATTTTTTGTTTTTATTTTTATTTTATAAATATTAACACTATTTAACATGGAATAAGTAGCCCATAATGACGATGATTTATATTTATCAGAAAATTCGCCAAAATATACTATAAGAACATTTTCCGAAAAGGAATTTACATTTTTGCGTATTCGCCAATCCATAAAAGCTTTATAAACTTGTTCATACTCTTTTTTTGATTTTTCGGGCAGTAAATTTAAGAAACGTACGAGTGCGGCTTCTACAATATCTGGTGGAGTACAAATTTCACTTTGTTCGCTTTCAGAATCCATAACGCACATGTATAATCACACAAATTACAGTATTATTGTAAACAAAAAGTTTTAAACTAATTTTGACAGATAATTAACAATAGCGCGCTTCACTTGTTTCATAGCATACTTAACGCGCGGCAATTATTATTATTTTTTTATTGGCTATTAAAGTGTTAAGTAATGAACATTCAGACGTGTGATTGGTCGTGAAGTGTTGAGTAATGAATTATTACTTAACACTGTCAATAATGAGTAGTATTACTTATCATAAATTTCATAAGTAATGAATACATTATTTAATAAGAGTAGATAAAATAATATAACGTACATGGACGTGATTTTTAAATACATAATATATATTTATAGTCAGAAAAATAAAACCCCAAATATGTATACACAAAAGTTCATTTATGTTAAGTATTTATTGACATGATAAATTACAAAATTAGAGTTTATTTTTAAGCGAAACGAAAGTAATGTAGGTTAGTTTCGACGTCTGAACTATATATACTTGGAACTAGCATATGTATTACAAAAATGAAGATCAATTAAATGACGGTGGCTAGGGGAAATTGGTATATTTCGTGAGCGTTCGGGTGGCATTCGGCACGATTCGGACATTATTTCATCCCCTGGTCAATCTGTAAGTTTTGAATAAAAATTTTTGGTAAACTTTATAACGGTTAGCAGAGAAATTTAATAAAAATAAAATAAAATATAAATATATCATCACGCCTTTTACCCATTACTGGGTGTGGCACTCTGCCTAAGCAGATCTTGGTAACTGATATTATTTTTTTCGCGTGAAGTGCGGTTACCAGCCGTAAAATTACGGCCCCCAAAAATATTAATGGAGTTGGAGCCACAGGGGTAGATTTAAATTCCACAGGCCGACTCGATACTACTGAACCACCTAACCTACCCCATAGAAATTTAAATCAAATAAAAATACAACTTCGACATCGAGAAAGAACGACAAATTATTACTATATGTAACATATATTGTAATTTAAGTTGAAAAATTAAACGTGATTTTACGTGACCCATCGTTCGTGAATGGACGTGAGTAAAAAATATATAACCGTGCGTGAGCGTTACAGGAAAATTCTGAAATTACTCGTTTCTAAATGTACATTTAATCACGTGAGCGACCGTGAACGTGAGTTAAAAATCAGTCAGGCGCGCATCTCTACGTCGGTCTTATTTAAATATGTATTATTTACCAGCATGTTACTAGTGCAGCATCTACATTTATCTGCAGACTCCGAGGAGTTAATAAAGTATTATTTTATAGGTTTAACGTAATGATTGTGGAGATTAGTGTGAGTCCGGTCCTGTGTTGGCGTGCGTGACCGGCAAACAATGGCACGTCGCCGCGCGGTGCGGGGGTGTATAGTGAACGCAGTGCGGCGCAGACGATAGGCCGCCGGCCGCCGGAAAAGAAAAGTCGCGTGATCAGAACAAATTAGAAGTTCCGAGCGTTCGCGTGTCGCCCGCCGATATCCACACCTCTGCACCTCCCCGAACCCTTCTTCTGCAGCGCCGCGACGCCATTATTACTAGCCACCATTATTATAATAATTCGTAATGAATGGCACTTGATCCGATACGCCAGAGAACAGAGAACTTCACCGCGGCCACTGAATCAGGCCATGCTCTCTGCGATCGTACTCCGCATCAGAAAAACTGAAAACCAACGAGAGAATTTTTCCCCTAATAATAATTATAATCCGGGCTGGGTTTGCTGCCGGCGCCAACTCGATAATGACGGGTTGCGGTTCCTGCTTAATTGATCGTTTACTGTTCAACTCAAATTTCATGCTTCGTTATAACCACACCAGAATTCAAACCTTATTCACTTTTAACATTGTTAAACAGGTTATTCAAGGAAACATCAACACCTATCTCGAATCGAAGACGGAATTAGATCCTCCGATATGGGCAACGAAGGTTCGATTCATGCCATACAGTTTTCACCGTCGTACTGTGTGCATGAGGGTCGAACTCTACGGCTGCCGGTGGTCAGGTACTTACCATATTACCAACCTGAAACCTCAAAACATCCCTAACTGATAATTCTCTTCCAGATGGAGTGTTAAGTTATTCGATGCCGCAAGGGGACAAACGCGGCAACGACTGGGAGTTCTACGACACAACTTATGATGGCCATTGGGATGGTGAAGAACTACAAAGAGGCTTAGGGAAATTAACTGATGGTCGTGTCGGACCAGATAACTTCAAAATCGGTTATTATGAAAATGATCGTAGTCAGGGTTGGGTTGGGTGGAGAAACGATACCAGAGCGAACAGACCTATTGAGATCAAATTTGAATTTGATACTGTAAGGGAATTCACTTGTGTGCATATCTACTGCAACAATCAGTTCACTAAGGATGTACAAGTAAGTTAGATATAGTGATGCCGCGAGACGAGAATAAGTATACTCTTGTCTTGATTTTGATTCAAGAATCTCGTTTTTTTTTTAAATTTGGAATATTACCATAATGATCAGCAGCGCCATAGACATAAACAATTGTGTCTTAAATTTACAAATAACACAGTAATACTGTATTTTTAGTATTTAATTAGTTACCCTCGTGAATATACCGATAATTTTTTAAAATAAACTTGCTTTAAATAAATAAAAGAAACACAAAGCTGTCCTATGAAACTTTAGTTTTGACTTATTTGTTTAATCCAAGTTTAAAATTAAGTTTTTAGCGATGCAACTGGCCTTAAGATGTGGAAAAATGATGTTTAAAATGATTTTGAATTTAAATCTCATTCAGTGTATTTATAAACTTTATATTAGGTGAGAAAATAGTTATACGACATTGAATTTGTTTGAATTTAAAAAGTCTGCAGCCTAGCGGTGCTGATTTTCTGCCCTTGTACTGTAATTGGGTAATTGGGATAAATGTCCTGTTGTGGACAGCAGCAGATAATAGTACTTTCTGTTATTAGTATTTAAAGTGTCACTTCATTGCATGAGTGGGAAACTTACAGCACGAGTATTAATCGCTAACCTATGAGTGCAACAAAGACACATTTAACATACGTAGCACACTTAATTTTTTTCTACGATCGAATTTTAATTAATTATACTAATTCTATGAGTACTTATTACATTTCAAATGTCAAAAACATTTATTTTGTAAGATACAAATTAGCACAGCATATAGAAAAGTGACACAACTAAAAAAAAATTATAGTTTCAGGAAAGCAAAAATTTTAAAATTGATGCATTATTTATAACTTAATGTAGGGTTAACAGCTTCAGAAACAGTGATAACTGGGAAGGTAGTTTAGTAACAATCATTTTATTACCATTATCTATGTAATGTCCGTCAGTACGGTGGTGGGGATAGCGATACGGACTTCGAATCTGGAGATCCCGAGTTCGAATCTCACTCAAGCTAAAAATTACATAAACTACTACACTGCGGCTTGGTGAGTGCGGACCCTGTACTGTAATTGGGATTAAGTTCCTGTTGTACAACGTAACATAAATAAATAAACAATGTGTAATAAAATGAGTTATTACATGTTGTACGACAAACAATCAATTTTTGCACTGGTAATGAATACATAATACCTAAATTTTCGTATTTGACATGGTCCATACCTATATTTTTAAAAGTTTGTATATTTAATTTATTTGAAATGTATTTAAAATTGCTTCAATTACTATGTTAAAAAATCAAAAATATAACGAGGTCTCAAATTATGATTCACTTATTGAGCTAATATCTGTTTTGTCTAAAAAAAATTGAGACGAGAATGAATCTACTCTCGTCTGTAATTTCTCGAATATTGGAGACGAGATTTCAAAAGTGGAGATCTCGCGGCATCACCAGTAAGATAAATCTTTGTAGAAAGGAGCACATACTTAAGTTTGATTGTTTGTGTGTGCAGGTGTTCTCGGAAGCCAAAGTGATGTTCAGTGTAGGAGGACGGAAGTACAAAGGCGAACCCATCACTTACGCCTACATCGAAGACCGCATCTTCGAGAATTCCAGGAATGTCTCCATCAAACTACATCACCGAGTTGGGAGATTCGTCAAACTGCAACTGCACTTCGCAGCCAAGTGGATCATGATTAGCGAAGTTACCTTCGATTCAGGTGAGATTTACTATTTTCTTGAAAGTTTGTTTGAACTTTAGAATGAGTGATAACTTGTTTTCGAAGTCTGTAGAGCAAAGACTATAAGTTATACAGAGCGTAAGGTCACGTCCACTTAATTCAAATTTATTTGTTATCTTACTCAACTAAAATTAGAAGATAAACAATTCAACGAGCGTGAGAAATGAGCTTTGAGAGTAAAGGCAACAGAAAGAGCACTTGGCAACAAATACAGTGTTGATAATCTGCAGGGATTTTATCGCGTTGAGGGTCATTAATCGTGAGCAGGTAGCTGCATATTATAACCCTGGCACAGATCCACTACTAGCCAAACAACGATATATTTCCCAGGAAGTTTCGATACAAGCGCAGAACAGACGTCCAGACAATCCAGCTATTTTCTAAATGAGAAAATCAGGACATTAATCTTTATTGGAAGTTATAGAACTGTCGTGTCGTTAGCAGCGCTGTCATCGATATCCAACTCGAGCTCGCGTGCCAAGATGTTAACTTTCTTCTTGAAATTTTTGCAGTGTAATTATTTTTTGTTTTGTTCGCGGATTCTTTGTTCAGTTGGACGTTAAGCAGGAGTTATTACGAACGTTAATGCGCTAAAGTAAAATGAATTCGGGCGCGGGACAAGCATTCAGAAGTTTTGCAAAATGATCCCCTTTGTCCAAGCTGTCCCGCCGCCACTGCGCGGGTACGGATGGTGGATTCTGCGAACCGACTTCCCAGAACTAATTTAATAAGCACGCTCGTTTTCAATTGCACGCGCAGAGCTTATCTTGCTTCTAATTTATGTCGTGTAATTTTTCGCTGTCACTCTCGGCTCAAGATGCGGCTGCACGCTGGAAATACACGCGTGTCACACGCCCCTGCGCCTCTGCACGACACGACAACGCGGACACAGCGCGACTGATTTAGCTCCGCATTAAACTACGTTTGCACTACTCCCTTTGATCTCCGTATCATATTTCACTTTAATAAGATTTAAAATAATTACGATGACAACACACAAAAGAACAACTTCCAAACTCACAACAAAGAGAATTCAATATGGAGCGAATCAAACACATCTTGAATAGTTAGTTTGTTATTATTCCACAACCGTACGTATACAGCGAATTCGTTCTACATCGTGTATGATGTATGGACAAAAACAAACGTTCATTAGAGCTACAAAGCAAGCCATAATTCCCCGGGATTCTTTCGGAAGATCAGTAATCAGATCGCGTCGAAATATTTCATGTTTAAATATACCCGGTATAAATAGCTACATGTCGGCCGTATATTTACTGTTCCAGGTCCAGTAACTGGTAACTTTACTGACGAAGAAGAGGACGACAGTAATGCTGGAGATTCAAATAAGGAATCTTCTCTTCAGAAAGACCAGGTTCAGTCTTCTGTTGATGATGAACGCAATGTTGTTAGTAGTGTTAATAGCAATTCAGGGCTTCGAAGATATTTCGGGGTGGTAGTTGGGGTCTTGTCAGTGATTGTTCTAGTTATGGTTGTTGCCATTTTGTTTATTGTTATCTATCAAAGAAGATTGAAAGCTACTGCGGGGCACACTGTACTACCTGGTGCTGATAATCGGCTCAATACTGCTGGAAAGGTAAGTGTATTCACTTGCAAAATTGTAAAGATAACTTCCCACGAGTATTTTACTTGCTTAACAAGAACACAATAGTGTGGTTATTTTCGTAAGAATTCTTTTTCCATTGAAGTCCATACAAATCTCAAGTATGTCTTGAAGTTCGTGCGTGTTATTTTCGCCGTGTACTGGGCGTGAGTTGCAGTGCTTCTCGCAGTCATTGAAGGCGTTGATGGCGTGCCTCACGCTCGAAATAACCGTCTCGGCACGCGTGTTGCACGCACTCTCGCTCGGTAATTTGCCAGCGGCGCGACGCAGCAATGAACTGCGTTTATTTGCATTGTTTCGCGGGACTAATTGGCCGCGATGTGCGCAGGTATCAATGGATGAATGCGACAAAGCGGCGTTGTACCATGAACCATGTCGGTTTAACATGTACTCGGCCAGTGGAAGAGAATCGCTCGAACGGTATCCTGGGAGCCCAGAATATTCAGGTAAGAAACTAATTTCATTCATTTGCTTCGTATACGTACATGCAGTTTTGAAAATACGAGTTTTGTTGTTTTGATTTTCTGCAAGCTCTAAACCAATATAGCCTCTGTGCCATTGGAGACGCGCGACAAATATATTTTTCGATTGTTCCACACAAAACTCAACTGACAAACGAGAGCGTTATTGTAACTTTTCATAGCGAATCATAGAAAAATAGTTATTTGTGTATTAAGAGCGTAAAGTGATTATTTGCTACTCCTTGTAAGAAGTAACAAAGTTACAGCGATGTGAATATTTACATTCATATTGTTTTCTTTATGGAAGAAATAATAGCTATTTGTGTAACGAGGGAGAAAAGTGTATTGTTTAACGCACGAAGCGTAGCTGAGGGCAGTAATCACACAAAGGAGGTAATGACACTTTGCTCCACAGCTATACATATGATTTTTATACGATAATATAACTCCAATATAAAGTAAGCCATAAAGAAAAAAACTATTTTTTTCTACGATTGCTATGAAAAGATGACAATCGAAAACTATCTCCAATGGCAACGCGCGAAAAGATATTAAATGTGCGCTTATTTCAATAGGGATACAAACAAAACAGAAACTTGTCATATTGACAGTTTACAGAACGAATTTATTTTCAGTACGTATACATTTTAAAATAATTTTAAGGTGCAATCGTAGAAAAAATTATGTGTGTATCACGAGCTTAAAGTGTCTTGTTCCTCTTACACTATTGCAGCTCTCGCCTTCGGCTCGCGCTGCAATTACCGTGCTCGAGTAACAAAGAATCACTTTACGCTCTTAATACACAAATAACTATATCGTTTTGACAGTGGATAAAAAGTTAGGTAACTTTTTGCAATTGATAAATAGTTATCAAAAAACATATACGTACTGAAAATGAATTCGTTCTGTCAACTCTAAGTATGACAAGTTTCTGTTCTGTTTGTATTGATTGACTTAAAACCAACTCAAAATTATTATGTTAATATTGAAAACTAAAATCTATTTCTAACTAAATTCAAGACTGCATGTACTTATTCGTAGTAATATTATTTTAAGAGTAGAGTAAGTACGGTGCTGCTCCTTCGTAAATAACCGCATCCGAGAGCAGCTGTTTCTCGAATGATGAGTATGTCTCAAATGCCTAATTTAATTCAAATTGCAAATTCCTGTATATACTCCAAATATAAACTGGCACGAGAATTTTTAAATTTGTAATGATTCTACAGCATTCTTCACTTCAGGAATGTTGCAAATTGTGAACACACCTGCGCTACAATTAATTCAGAATTCATAAAATTCCAGGCTGCATTTTTTTGATATTATTCCAAAACACGGTTCGCGAATATTATGTATCATCACGTTTTTCCGCTCGGAAAATGTGAACCAGGAAATACAGTTCAACTCGGTTATATAACATTCTTCTATAAATAAGGGAGTTTTGCTTGTTATGAGCCAAATTATTAATAATTATGACATTTTGCAAATTTAATCAACCATTTTTTGTGTCTAATTTATTGATCGTGCAATTTCGAAATTAGATATACTTTTATAATTTTACATTAAAATAAACATAAAACAGTTCAATTATTCTCAAAAAAGTTTTAGCTAATCCTGAATTTTGTATTAACTAATCTAAGTCACTTTTCTAAAATCAAATGGCTACAAGATTATATTAGAGTTTATTTAAACTTTTTTGAGAATATAGTTTAACGTCCTTTGACTAATCCAAGATTCAGGATTAGCTAAAACTCTTGACCTGCTGATTCGGATATACGAGCACTAATCCCCTATTCTGTAACTTGATCATTATCTTTTACCAATCGATATATTAAAGACAACCCTTATTTATTTGTAGATTACCTAAATTTCGGCATTCTGTGACCAAAATTACCCATTCGCTAATTTCTATTGTTCTTTTTTTTAATTTTTCACTCGTACGAAGTTTCAGTATAAAAATATTAATTCTTATTCGCAGTTTTTACTGTCAGTGAGTTGTCATTATATTATTTTTATAATAATGACTTCGTATTTATGTTATTTTTCATAAAAATATCAGGGTTAATTATTTTTGTCATAGAATACTGAAATTATGTTATAAAGTGTTCATAAACCAATAGTTCATAATTTGAAATTTATATATATCACTCTGTTTCAAGGCTGGAATCAAGGGGAGGGGCATGGGGGTCATGCCTCCCCGTGGGTTAGTTTTGTTAGTTCAGATTTTATATAAGTTTCATTTATTTCATTCGAATTAGGAAGAAAAATAATTAGCGAACAAATTTATCAAACTGACAGAACTTTGAATAAATTGAAAATTGACTGAAAAAATGTAATCATTTAATTTATATTATACGTCAGACGCCTGGAATTTACACTTCTGGCAAAATTCGTATTAATCAGAGTCATTATATGCTTAAAAATTGATGTAAATTTTACATAATCATTTATAAATATTTAATTGGACCAAAGGACATAAAAAATATTTTTTGGAAAATTTTAAAATATCTATAAATTGTTATAGAAATATGAATCGCTTATAGGAATAATCCTAAACCTAAAAATCTAAGTGTCTAAAGCTCTTTTTCTTGTGTATCGAAAACAAAAAAAGGGTAATTACCTCCCCCCTCTTATACGATGTCTGGACCCGCCTTTGCTCTATTTTGTTCTTATTATTATATTATATCTGGATAAACATGCGGACTGTTCACAGTCAAAAGTTTTCTTCATTTAATCTATATTGTTTGCTCTCTTGCTTAAATTCTGAAACTAAACTTTTTGAGAAGCCTTCATCACAATTTTCGTTAACAAGAATACAATAGTTTACTTATTTACGAAAGTATATTCAGCGCGAACTTAAAACTAGATAATGTTCAGTGTACTTATAACCGAGTTTAACTATAATTGTTTTTAATAATAATAATAAGAAACGAGATTCGCGTAGCTTAATACATATTCGATGTTTACGTTAAAATTTGTCGAATAGATGTAAAAGACCTGGCTTATCAAGATTACGCCGTGCCCCACCAAAGCGGCTCCGAGGGCTACGGTTGTGTGGGGGCGGCAGTCGTTCGTCCACCGCCGCCCCTACAAACCTTGCTCCCTAAGCCACCCCCAGTACCGCCACCTCCAATACAAGAGCAGTACTACGCCGCTACTGAGATCTGCACGGGTGGCGGCTATGTACCGCCACCGCCGCCGCTGTCCACGCCGCCTACGGCGCGGCTTGGAGCGCGCCACCCTCGGGCCAACCCTAGCCCGCAGCGCAAGTATGTTGGACCCTAAACCCTTCACACACACCCCCGTGATCTCTAAGGGACACTTAATTTTTTACAATATTGGTTTTGGTAATGTAAATTCTTTCAATATTTAAATTATACAACTGCGAAAACACACAACTATTTTGTTAACGCCTCATTCACAGCTCTTAACTTAGTCACTATTTTTGTCTTTGTCGCAAAAATTGAATTACTTCAGTTATTTCCAGCTATTGACATTAATTTTGTTTTATGTTTATTCATATGCAATACATTTTAAAAATATAACATGTTTATAAACAAGAGTAATTGAATTGTTAACTACTATTTTTAATGTAATGTTAATAAAACCAAAATAAACTATTCTCGGTTAAAACAACGGCAAAACAAAAGCAAAAGTTTAATGTTTGCAAACTTTTGTGTTTGTCTGTCGTTATACATTTTAAGGTTATGTTATGAAAAACGACAAAAATAGTGACTATGTGAAAATCTGTTAATCAGGCTTTAATAATTTTCGAATGTAATATTTAATGTTTTAATTCAAGTATTCGTAGAAGCTTTAGTACTGTACCAAAAGTACTATTACTAATTTATTCTACAACTCGTATATTTTCACATTATCTTGAACATTTGAAATAGTATATTTCTTGCTGTCAACCATTTCTGAATTATTTTAGAGAAAAATGTTTCAAATAAAAGTTTCAGATAAATTCATTTTTCGTAACTTGTCTTGAAGCATTTTTCTTAAAATAATATAATAATCAAAATAATTTTAAAATAACACAATATGAGTTATTTCAAAATTATTTGGATTATTTATTTTTTGCAGTTAAATTTTACAGAAATATTTTTAAGAAAAATGTTTCAAGACAAGTTACAAAAAATTAATTTATCTGTAACTTTTATTTAAATTTTTGTTCTCTAAAATAATTCAGAAATAGTTGACAGCAAGAAATATACTATTTCATATGTTCAAGATAATGTGAAAATATACGAGTTATAGAAAAAATTAGTTACTCAGATTTTGCAGTAGTATAATTTAAATGTTTGGATTAATGTTTAACAAAAAAAAAAAATTGTAAAAAATTGCGGATCCCTTCTTTGCTACCTATGGCTGTTACACTCTAACGAAACCGAATGACATATAGACGATGTTTGTGTAGTCAATGGAATATTTCGCTGTTTGTACCGACTGTTTTGTTTATATCCTGTACATAGTTCTTTTATATTTTTATATTTGTATATAATTATAAATAATAATATTAATAAATCTAGTAGATATTTACATTCCCATTTTACCATTTCACCCAAAAAAAAAATCCTGTCACATGTACATTTGTTAACACAAACAAAAGTTTAAATATAAAACATCAAACAATATTTATTGTTTTTAAATCACTATTCATAAAAAATTGCATACATTTATTGTTATTTAAAATTATTTATTTATATGTTTGCAGACATATTTTATGTTATTTGGATTTGCAGATAAATAAAAATAAATGATAGAATTTTAAATAAACCTGCATTATCTCGATTCGAGGTACCGATCGCGCAAGTTCACAATGACGTGACGTCACAGACAGTTCTAAACCAAAATGACTGGTTGTTAGTGTCGATTCTCACGTGCTGTGTGCTAGAGAAATTTAAATGACTGTATTTAAATAATGATTTAAACATTAAAGTGTGTAAAAATGTGATGTTTAATAGTGTTAATCGTGTGTGTGATCCTGATTTTGGATTCTGGTAAGGTGTTTGCAGCTTTGGAGAACATTCACTACGGATACAGGTAGGTGATTGTGTTATATACTTTCCACCATATTTCTACATATTTAGTATCTTACTAACTTCGTACTTTCAAATGTTTAACTACGTAATTGTTAGTACAAATTCCAACAAATCGTGATCGCAAGAAAAACAAAGCTAGTAATTATTCATTTAACCTAGTTATCGTAAAAAGATATGGTATTTAAGTTGTTTAGGTTTGTAGTCATTTAAATTAATTAGCGTAGCTAATTACATTATTGTGGTACAGTCAATCGAATAAGTATATCTTCTGTATTTTTGATACTTTGAATTGTGATTTTTAAGTTAATTATCAAATAGCTTTGTTCGAGCAAGCAATCAGTAATTAGTAATAAGTAATAATAATAATAATAATACTTTATTGATTCGAGATCAAATTAGCGAGTTTCAGCAAACAGCTGTTCTTCCACCCAGCTATACAATATAATACAAAACAATTAAACATAGTAATTAAAGTAATTAAAAACTGTTGACGGTTATTAGAACAGAATAAAAAAATCTGATGTGGACACCACATAACTTTCTTGTACGCGTATTAAACTATAGATATTTTTTTAATTGCACATATTTGACATTAAATCTTTTATTTTTTGTTCTAATCCATAGTAAACTTAATTTTTTTTTTTAAATAAAAAAATATATAATATTTAAATTAAGATATCTCGTTTATGCAAAAAGCTAATTTAAAAATTCTGAATGTGCTAGACGCTGAATTTAATTCTCTAAAACTTTTACAAGGATGTAAAAAGAAACAAATATACATGAAAGTAAATATAAGTAGGTTTCATAATACAGAATAATTAAAAATACAAAATAAAAATCTGTTGACAGTTATTTGAAGAGAAGATAAAACAATAAATACACTTGAAAGTGAGTGATATAGATAGTTTCATTGTACATAATGATTAAATGTAAAAAAAAAACAATTTTGATGTACTTTTTATTTGCACATGGTTCGGTTTATAATTTGTTCAATTAGTTTGTGATTAAGCTGCTTGAACAGTAACTAATATTTGAAATCCATATCAAACATCTTTTGTTACTCTCACTACAGTTTATTACCACCGTTAAACTATGCAAAAACATTCACAATATGGCAAGATAATTCGTATGTTCGCTAATACATTTTAATATTTTAAGTTTACAAAGATACAAAAATATTACGTTTTCAAATATATACGAGATGAAACACAATATTTTTAAAGATATTTTCAGTGTACAACAAATTTTGATTATTAAATGAAACATATAGGGTAGGTGGCTCAGTGGTATCGAGTCGGCCTGTGGATCTTGAGAATCCTGGTTCGATCCCCACAGCCGACAAACAATTTTCACCAATTTAAATCTACCCCTGTGGCTCTTCCTCCACTAATATCTTTGGGGGCCGTGCTACGACGGAAAAATATATCACTTACCGAAATCTGTTTAGGCAGAGTGCCACACCCAGTAATGGGTAAAGGGCGTGATGATATATTTATTTATTTATTTTACTAATGCGCATATTACTGACTAACAATTCACTAAAAGTTCACGGATTATTCTGTTAGTTTGAAACCAGTTTCCAACAATTTTTGTACTTTGCAGAGTCCCGGATTTTATGCTGTATGCACGCAAAAATCTAAATGCACATGTTTCTGAGAATTTGTGATAGTTGTGAATTTCTGCACGAACGTAACTATGAGAAATTAAGTTATTGAATACTGGTAGTATTGTAGGTATTTTGATACGACTGAGGCTTAGTTGTTAGTTAACAGATTTTAGCTAATGTGTAATCATGGTTTTCAGCGTAACAGGGAACGATTATTTTTCATTTTCAAATAAGAATCAGTTTAAAACACAACAGCTAATATAGTCTAGATATCTGAAAAATTATAATTTCTATAGCATTTCTATATAAATAAGATTTAAATTTGGGGTAGGTGGCTCAGTGGTATTGAGTCGGCCTGTGTATCTTGAGAACTCTGGTTCGATCCCCACAGACGACAAACAATTTTCACCTATTTAAATCTACCCCTGTGGCTCCCCCACCTCTAACATCTTTGGGGGCCGTAATTTGACGATTGGTAACTGCACTTCACGCAAAAAAATATATCACTTATCGAGATCTGCCTAGGCAGAGTGCCACACCCAGTAATGGGTAAAAGGCGTGATGATATATTTATTTTATTTTTTTATGAACAAGTATGTAATAAGAGCTTTCGACACAAAAATAAACAATACAATCAACGAACAGAACCAAATACACAAAATTGTACAGGGATATTTTAAAAATTGAATGTAAAATTAAAACTTAATATTAAATATATACTAGGCTTCTTAAATAAATAATTATAAAATTAAAACTTTAAAATATATTCAAATATTTCTAAGAAAAATAATATCTTGAGTATTCTTACAGTATTTGAATATAATTTATAGTTTTAATTTTACATAATTTTTTTTTAAATATCCCTGTATAATTTTGTGCAGAGTAGTTAAAGTTTCACTGGTTACCCCATACCTCGCCGGACCTGAATACGGAAATTGATTTATCTTAATAAATATATAATTCAAAATTAATATATCAAACATGCAGTCTAAGGTTTCATTCGGTCTTCAGACAAAGTTATAAAACTTTAATTTTCTTTTTAAATTTATAAAACTTTAAATAAGTTTTGTATGATACTTTCATGATTATCCAAGATACTTTTATTTTTCTAAATAAATAATAAAAATCTTTTCCGTCATATCATTTGATTAAATAGTTATTTACGAACTAAGTGCGGGAAGACGATGTTTCGCATGAGTGCATTTTAAAAGCACGAGCGACTACAAGAAGTGAGTGTCTTTAATAGCGGGAATGAGCGGAAGACGTCTTCACGCACGTAGTTTGTATAATATTTTTTGTTCGAGTACTTTAATTTCAACTTGTGCAAATTATACATATCTTTATCAATTGCAAACCAACAGAGATGTGCATCTACGTGTAATCTTTAGTTGTCTACATCTACACGTAGACAATACGTCGACAATTCTAGCGACGTAGACAATGTAAACAATGTAGATAATGCATCTGACAGTTGTAAAATTCAACATAACCTAAATTTATTCCTTTGTAACTATTACATGTATTCGTATTCGTGAGCTCGGGTCATTATCGGTCTTTATATAATAAACCTAATAAAGCAAGTGCTCGTACATTACTAGACGAATGTCTGTCTTGGGTCTTAGGCGAACTGTTATATTTTTTAAATCGATCAACGCGTCATCTCACCAGACGGAGTTTTCTTTGGCGCTTTTTTTAACAGTAACTAGTTGACAAATTTTGAATGTTTTGCCCTGCACAACTAATTTTTTTTTCATGTAATCCCTAGAATAAAAATAAAAATCTCTAACAACATTTAAAATTCCCTAGTTCTAGGGATAAAATTTCAAATCTGACTTAAGTGAACGCAGGTGTTTTCATTGTCTACATAGCCTACATTGTTTACATGAAAAATGAAGACGTAGACTACATGATTGTTTACACGTAGAGAATGGCGTAGATTACTTGCAGTAGACTACACGCACATCCCTGCAAACCAAGCTGCTCCAGGAACTTCGATTTCTAACTGTCAAAATTTTACTATAAATGTTTATAATAACACTTGTAACAATTGTGGTTCTTTCCAATCTAAAAATACAGTTTTCTAGTTCAAATATTAAACCTAACTTAAAATAGATTAATTAATTTAACCATTTTATGTTATTATAATCTTACTTTTCCATTAAACTAAGTTGTTATATTCCACAATATGTGTTTTACTTATTATTTATATAGAATTAGTCGCGATTTTTGTTTGCTTACAATCTGCAACAAGTTGTATCAATGACGTCTTTAGTTCAGACGTTGTCAAATATATGGCACTGATACTGACAAATGTTGAAAGAATTTTAACAAATTACTCTTATTTCCCAAACTTTGAATAAAGGAAAATTCAGGGAAGTTGTATTTTGTAAATTAGATTTTATTATTATCAAGACAGATTTATTTTAGAATGTTTCAAAAGGCCAGTGTTTTTGCAATTTTTACAATTGAGTCGATCGGGAAACACTTGTTCCAGATTGAGTGTTGAGTGTAGAAAGTGTCATTTTGAAGGTTACGAGTACAAAAAATTATAAACAGCATTTAACCACAATGTAATACTCAATATGTACAGAAGTAAAATTTAACGACAAGCGTTGAGGCGCCAGTCATTCCCAGGTCTTAGGAGATAAATCATGCATTTTGCAACACATTAAGTAGCTGCTACAACCCACACACGGATAAATATTTACTATCGATTATTTATTCATCCCATAAAGTACGCAAGTATTAGCTGGGCACCTGCCTGGCTCATTTAAACTTGTTCGCTGTCCGTTGTCGTCCACGTTGCACTTACGTATTGATTTTAATATCGTAGACTTTTTATTCTGAATATTTAATATTGTGCTATGGGATGTTTGGAGTGTACAAAGTAAGTAACCTGAGACTGTTTCTATTGGGAATTACTATTCAGTTATTTGTGTGTTTTGTAAACTGTTGTTGCTGTTGCAGGAATATGAATTATGGAACAGCTCAAGCTCATAACTTCTGGTTTTATTTTTTATTGTAATGAGATTCTTTTAACTTGAATACATTTTTTAATTCGGAGTATGAACATTATTTTTCCGGCTAATCATTTGTTTTTATGTGACAGAATAGATATAGGGACTTTTAAATTCTATTCATTACATACATACTCATAAATTTTAAATGAAAAATTCAAGTTATTTAGTTTCTCGAAATGAATAAAAATATTTTCATTTACTTTTATCAAATATACCCAGAGGACCCGACAATTACAGTAAAGGGTCCGGGTGCGGATATTTTTAGAACTATAAAAATAAATATATCATCACGCTTTTTACCCATTCTTGAGTTTGGCACTCTGCTGTATCAAATCTCGGTAAGTGATATATTTCTTCGCGTGAAGTGTGGTTACCAGCCATCAAATCACGGCCCCCAAAGATGTTAGTTGAGGGATAGGCACAGGGGTAGTTTTAACGTGGTGAAAATTGTTTGTCGACTGTGAGAATCAAACGGGGGTTTTCAATTCCACAGGCCGAGTCGATATCACTGAGCCACCAACTGCATTTCAATGAATATATTTGATTTAATATATATTGTGATTTAAGGGAAGATATAGACGTATTACACTTTCTTAGAACGCAAAATATTTTTTCGCATCCATAAAAAACACATATTATTTAAAAAAATAATATTCGTATAGAATACATCCTTATTATTTATTTATTTATTTTATTATCACATTTCAAGGATCTGTAAGCAGTCAGAGACTGGTATCCAGAATCTATAATACAACAGTAGTTATATATATATATATATATATATATATATATATATATATATATATATATAACAAAAGTAATATTTTATAAATTAATTAACAAAAAATAAGTAATAAAAAAAATACAAATAATACATTAGTGTATAGTAAATTTTCTTTTGTATATAGAGTGAAAATGTCGAATTTTTGTTCAAACAACTTTAGAAATATATGTGATAAATCAATTTTCCAATTCACAGTGCATATTACTTTTTATATCAATGATTTACCACTATGGTTGACGAAAATTAGTAAATTTTAGGTACAAAAACAAGATTGTCAGAAAATTCTTAGCCGATGGCCAAATTCGGATTCGGTTTTAGAATGCCAAAATTCATACGAAAACCCTACTCTGGTTTAATGAACAGCCACTTTTTTTTTGTGGTCTTGCATTATTATTTTATTTGTTTGTTTTGTTGTACGATTTACAGATTGAAAGAATTGAAAACGAGATGTTCCTAACATAGGATAATTCAAAATTTGTAGAATATATAAAGAGGGTAGTGTTAGAATGTTTAATTCTTTAAATTGTCCTTTACATCTTTGTCGACTTTTCATGTTGTACATTAATCTAATTATTCGTTTTTGGCACCTAAATATTTCATTTATTCTCGAACAGTTGCCCCAAAACATTATACCATATAATAAGATAGAATGAAAAATAATAATCACACTTGTCTAATTGTATTGAAGTTACTTTTATATAATCAAATTAAATAAAATCTAATTCAATCTGTTAGATGTTCCGTTGTACATGTGCGGTAAAACCTGCAAATTTTTATAGCGTCCCGTGTTTTCATATTTATCCGCCATTGTTAAACTTAAATGAAGTAAACAATCTGTCAATTAAATAGTATGGATGCAAAAAAATATATACCTGTAGTACATACATACATAATATCACGTTATATCCCATTAAATGGAGTAGCACAAACCTCTAGAGTCTAGAACATTCACAGAACATCCACTCATCAGATTCGTGAAGAATTAGCTTCGTCCAACATTCTCATCCAGACTCTATACTCGCTTCAACGACATTTACGTTCTCATTTATTCTTCACCCTCGGAATCTTTCGTCACGCGACAAGCCATTATAGCACATCCATACATTCGTTCCTATACACCTGGTTCATAAATCTTTCACTTCCGCCCACTCCTCTAACGAAGAATCTATAAGATAAGAAAGGAAGAGAGCGTTGATTTGCATTTGGTTATGAAATTAAATTCTACACAATTGTAGTTGGACACTGTATAGTAAGAAGTAATAGAAGAATAAAACAATAAGAAAGGAAAAAATAAAAAAAACTCGGCGGTGGCCGAGCGTATTAAGGCACATCTCTTAACATACTGCGACGTCTCCCGAACCAAGGTTCGTCAGTTCGAATCCGCCTGTCGACAATGTGTGATTTGTCGTTAAAATATAAAAACATATAGTTGCATGTATTTATCACACTCGGGTGTTATAAGCTAGTCACTTATACGCCTTAAAATAATTTGACTAAAGAAACTGACAGTATGGCAGTGTACAATCTGCGGCTCGGTATACCTGGCCCTATGTTCCGAACGGGATGATGGGACATTATCAAGTAAAACTACACTAAATAGTTATATTTTTGCGATAAGAATACGCCAGAATACCTGATATTTAATTACAAACTCTGCACAGTACACCCATACCTCGCTATACAGCCGCTCTTTATACGGCATTTTTCAATTAAGGCACTTTTTGATTTACGGCCTAAAATGTTTCGCTATAACGGCAAAAAAAAACTTTTTTCCCATTGAATTTGTATGAATTTGTATTAGAATAATTGAATTCCTTATACGGCTTTTCGCTTTGTGGCCAAGTTTCGTGGAACGTATCTAGGCCGTAAAGCGAGGTATGGGTGTAATTGGGATTAAGTTCCTGTTGCGTAACAAATACAATAAAATGGCAGATGGTATATTGATTTCATATCGAAAAGTTCATTGTCTCTAATTTATTTTTTTAATCAAAATAACAATATTCGTGATCAAGTGCAAACTTCAGACCCAATAATGTGCATGTTTCATTTTAATTGAAAAATTACAGGGATGTAACCCGTACTATAAATAAATGACACTCTCCATTACCTACTGTACAATATTCATAAAAAATCACATGAAAAAATTCATTTCCTCTGCAGAATTCATTAAAAATTAACAGGTATTCCAATAATAAATGATTGAAAATGTTCAAAGTGAGTCGCAGTAAACTCAAACAAAAAAAAAACTCACAAACTGAACTGTTAACACGTTGTTTCACTGACAGTTATATCAACAAAAAAATAAAAATGAAAAAGCAAATTTCACGCACGCCGTGACTGAAAGCGGGCTTTCATTTCGCCATTTTGAACAATTGAAATTTGCATTGGTGCATAAAAATACACAATGGCTCGAAATTACGTCCGCTCGGGCAACGAGAGAGCAACGGCAACACACACACACATCACCGATGGAAATTTCAATATGTTCTTTGACTTTATCTGTCAGTCACATCTCTACCCACGCCAAGTCAACCCAACGAATAAAGGCTCTTCTCTCTTAGTAGTAGCTCGGCGGAATTCACTTTTCTCTTTTATTTATCCATTTATCGCGTCAAGTATGAAATGCTTCAAAAGATAGCTGCTAGCTGCGAGTTAGCTGGTGGTTTTATGCTGGTGTTGTACTGAATTATGCTGACAAAATCACATAAATTATTTGCGTCCGCTACTAAGAATATTAGTATAAATGATGCCCATAAGTCAACTAACTACTACTTTGTTTATGCCATTAAATTTATTTATAGAATAGTAAAATTTAATTGAGATATATGATATCCTATCTAAACATGGTATCTAAATATATCCTTAATATGAAACGACTTTAGATGAATCACATTTTTATTATCACTACTGGTATTCATGTTACAAACATGCTTTGTAAAACAAATCATAATTTCTGACACTCTGTATCTGAAAAATTTAAATAGCTAGGGGACAGAAACAATACTAATTAATTCAGGTAAATATACATGTAGCGTCGCTATCAAGTAGTTTGGCGACGTTACATTATTTCGTCTCCAAGTAACTTCTTATTATTACTCTATTGTTCATGTTTACTTTTCTATCAACTAATTATTTATTTTCATTCTTCCTTTATACTTCAAACAAAAAACATCTTATATATTATCAAATTGATTTTATATTTAATTAAACATTTTTGACTAAATATATTGAAAAGTTATTTTATTAATGAGTGATCAGTTTAAATAAAGTAAAGTAATAAGAAGCTTTACATACATATCTTATTTCGTTTTACTTATCTATACCAACTTTATAAAATAATTACTGTTGAATCAATTTGTTTTCGTTAGAATTTCTAGTTTCACCTGTAAACTTTATTCATGTTTGTTATTTATTTTGAACCAAGTCGAAAATTTGAAATATTTTAAAAATAATACATCGCCAGGTGTACTAAAAGAATGGTTTTGCAGAAATGAGAGATAATGGATTTTCGGATTTGGTTACAATTTCTGTTCTGAGAGTACCCGGAGCAAAACTTACACTCGTGCAGATTTTCCTCGCAACAACAGTCGTGATCATGACGACAAAAATTTCTGGCAAAATTATAGTCACTAATGGTATTATATATGAAAACGTAACAAACACACCGATAATACACTACGGTCTTGTATACGTACAATAGTTATTTAAGTAACTATTTATGAAAAGGTTGATATTGTTTGACGAACATAATATTTGCAAATTATGTGAGTTAAACAATATCATGTTTTCATAACGTATTACCTACAAAGTTTTATCTATTTCCGCTAAAATATTTTTTTTTAATACATAAAATTCTAGGTATATGAAAGCTCAGTATATTTCAAAATCAATAAATCAATTTACCAAAGCGTTGCCGTGAAAATAAATGAATAAAATGTTTAAATTTAAAGGTTATGTCCTCATTGAAAATGACTTCTTAATCCGAGACAGACATTCCTTCTGATATCGAAGAATCTGGTATTTTGCCCGTGAACTGTTTAATACCAGAAAAATTATTAAATTTATATAAATCCTAAACATTTTAATAAATAGTTTTTTTCCGTTATTTGCAAACATTTTTGTAAAAGTTCAAACTGCCAACATTCATTACGTAACTAGTTATGTAAAGAATTCCTTACATAACTCTTGAATGACAGTTAGGAAAAAATTGACATTTCATAACCTCAAAAATTGATGTAAAACAGGAGTTTTCATAACGGAATTAGGTAAACTTATTTTATAATTCACTATTTTATTCTATTTAATTATACATTAATTAAATTAAATTTAATTACGTAGTAATTAATTTAGTACATTTCATAAAATTGTGTAAGTATTAGTTGGGCTATTCGCTTTGTGGTCACTTTGAACTTATAAAAACTTGCACATAATGATACCAACATCATCATCATCATCATCTACGTACAGTAGAAATTCTGTGTTTTTTAAGTTTTTCACACTACACTTCTCTACAGTTAGAAATTTAAATCTTTACCAGCTGTCAAAAACACATTTGAACTTGACAAATTTGCAAAAATTCAATATTAGGTAAACATGGAAAGTGGTCTACGAAAGAAAAAAGTTTGAAGACCTCTGGTCTAGATGATATGCATGCGAGCGATAGAAAGCATTGGTGTGTACGTAACATAACAATGGGTTCGAACTTCGGCCACAGAGACAAACGTTCGTTGCGTAGCAATCCGCAATTTTGTGCGCAAATTTTATCAAAGTCAGTGAACAAACATTGTCTCTCCGTGTTTACGTTCTGCCAATTATTGGAACCTTTGTCGCAGCCCCTTTCCCTGTGACCCTTCCCCCTCGCTATTCTCCTCGTGTCCTCAGAACGAACCTCAACCTCAGAGATGAGTTTGACGAAAGCGTGAACTCAAGCGCACAACTTTGTCTTTATTTTATTTGTGTTTCTCTTCTATCCGCAGACGCAGTCTCTTTATATTGCGTTCTTAAATTCCTCTGCATACATTCGCCACATACAAATACGGACAAATGTACTTAGCCTGCGGTTTCATCTACTTAATTCGCTACAAAAAGAAACTCTTTCACATCGGTTTAAATTGAACGGGTTCGCTGCACTCTCAACTCTCTTCCGAGTGATCTAACTCAAATCTTGCCTCTATCAAAACATATGGTTTTTTTATATATACAGACGAAGAACGTTTCCGCTGCTGATATCTCGCGAACTATAAAAGATGCTTGGAAAGTTAAATAATATGAAATGTCAGTAAATGGTTTCACAAAATTATAAAATACGGATATAATTTCTTGTGACAAGTGACACCAACGAACTTGCTTTTAAACTTACATACATACATACATAACATCACGCTATATCCCATTAAATGGGGTAGCACGAACCCGTCAACATTCTCATCCTGATACACGATACTCGATTCGACCACATTAACACTTCCTCCATACAAACTCTTTCCTTTCTCACAACCAAAATCCATCAACACACAACAAACATTCATCCATTCGCTCCTGTACACTGCGCTTGTTTCTGAAGGTGATCTCCACACAATTGCAGGTAAACACTCGAAACATCTAACCAATGAATCTAAAATCAAGAATCATACTTGATTTACATAAATAAAACATGATGTTTACCAGTCCGGAATCCTAGAAATAAACCCGGAATTAAAAAATCTGTCTTGAAATCCTTTAACATTCTTGAATTTGTTTATAATGTCTGGATAAATTATTTACAGTTAAAAAATATTTGTTTAATTTAGTTTCATTTTGAGTAATAATAATAATAATATATCATCACGCCTTTTACCCATTAATGGATATGGCACTCTGCCGAAGCAGATCTCGGTAAGTGAAATATTAATTAGCGTGAAGTGCGGTTACCAGTCGTCAAATCACGGCCTCCAAATGTGTTGGAAATGTGTGGAAGGAGAGCCACAGTGGTAAATTTAATTTGGTGAAAATTGTTTGTTGGCTGTAGGGATCAAACCAGGGTTCTCAAGATCCACATGCCGACTCGATACCACTGAGCCACCTACCCTTTTGAGCATCAAAGAAACCAGATTATTCGCAGTAATTGTCTTCTAATTAATTAAAAATATCTGGCAATTTTTAATTATTTACAGTTAAAAAAAATTGTTTAATTCAGTTTTCTTTTGAGTATCTCGGAAATTAGTTTTTACGCAGCAATTATCTCCTAATTAATTAAAAATATCTGGCAAATTTTAATCTAGTTTTTTGCAGTATACAGAGTTTTTCACTACTTATAGTACTTATTTTAACTCTACATAGTACTCAACGTAATAATTATGCAACAGAAATATTTTTACAAAATTCGTATAATTAATTGCATTTCACATGAAGTAAACATTTTTAGTTCCACTGGTTTGAGAGTTATTACTAATATATTAATAATTAATTATAATTATAAACACTACAATAGCCTAAAAAAAATCACGTACTTGAAATGAACATTTTTTGACAGTTGTAGAAAAAGAATATTTTCAATATTCCCAAAATTATTGCACTTTACATGAAGTAAACACTATTAATAAGCCTTTAACTGATATCATATAATTAGAATATAGACTATTGTAAAATAAAAAAATAAATATATCATCACGCCTTTTATCCATTGCTGGGTATAGCACTCTGCTGTAGCAGATCTCGGTAAGTGATATATTTGTTCGCGTGAGGTGCGGTTACCAGCCGTCGAATCACGGCCCCCAAAAATGTTAGTAGAGGGGGAGCTACACGGGTAATTTTAATGTGGTGTAAGTTGTTTGTCGGTTATGTGAATCTAACCGCACAACCAATAAATAGGTGACTAATTGCACCACTAAAAGTTAAATTTGAAACTTCATGTAAATGAAGGAAAATCAAATTTTTGACAACAATGTCAATGGGATAGTTTGTTCCCCACAGGCGACAAACAGTTTTCACCAATTTAAATCTACCCCTGTGGCTCCCCTTCCACTAATATCTTTGTTACCGCACATCACGCGAAGAAATATATCACATACCAAGATCTGCTTAGGCAGAGTGTCACACCTAATAATTGGTGAAAGGCTTGATGATATATTTATTTATTTATTTATTTATTTTAATGTCAATGATTCCATATGATTCCATAAGTAACTTCGCTTTGCTTTTATTTATTGAAACTAAATTTTACTTTTGGCAGTACAAGAAATAAAATTGCTTTTTATTTGATAATATTTATTGACTATATTTTTAGTTGGCAATGAGACTATTTTCGTGAAACAACGGTGAAAAATGTTGTGAATTGTTCGAAGTTAGAATATCGCTTTTAAGAATCCTCCCGCTACTTTTATAGAAAATTCACAAGAAAGTAAGGAAGGTAGAAGTGCTTAAAATTCCAAAGAGAAAAGTCGAGTGCAGCGACAAAGAACAACAGGGGCGATTCGAGTCGACTCGACTGAACACTCTTGCTGGTAGTTTCAATCAAATTAAAAATGTTTGCATCGTGCATCCGACTGGAACTAACAAAAGACTTTAATTATTCCATAGCTTCGTACTTACATAGAACAACTTCATTAACCAGGACTTCATTTCGGATTAATAAAAACAATGTGTGCAATTTGGGCGCATAGATTTCACATTACTTGCGTCGTTTGTAGCGCTTTGATATCCTTAATGGCATTATAATGCTACACGACTCTATGGAAGTACATCTATTGTATTTTTATTTCAACTACACTCACTACCAGATATTTATCAGTATACTATTGAATTATTTATACAAAAGTCTTTTATGATTTCATATAGCGACGTTAGGAAATTGTAATTTAGATTTCGTATAAATAACTTTTTAATGTTTCCTTACACAAAGAGCTATTTAAATAATCATAAAAATAAACATTTAACTCTATTTATCCAACTTAAATAAATGGTTCTAAGCTTTGGTAGTAAATATTTGCTAATTCATAATTGTATATGACAGGGTTCTTTTAACCTTTTTTGTATCACAGCAAACTTAAATTAATTACAAAATTCTACGGCACACTAACAATATATTTTTCCGAAAACTGTCATAAAGTTAAAATTTACATGACAACTATTAACACGGGAAATTAGTATTTTTTGTCTACAGAACGCAAAAGACTTTTGCTGCAGGATGCAAAACTTTTTGGATCCTGCAATGTTTTGATAGAAGAAAGGCTCACAATTTAATAAAAGTCACTTTATTTTTTTGCTTAGAAACAATACTTCTATTCTTTAACAAAATTTATATCTAATGTTCTAATTGAGCAATTATTCATATTTATCCCGCTTGAGGAAGCTAACTGGTGTACTGGAATAGTTTCTTGAGAAATGCAATGCGAAATGCAATGCGAATCCCAATAAATCGCAGAAAATAATTAGAACGTTTGTTTGGTTTCTATTGCCAACCAGCTGTCAATTGCTGGTCAGAGAGTACCAGATTTGATAGCAATTATATTACATACATCGTTGTCATGGAGACATTAGATGTCACATTAATTAATCCTAAACGTCAAAATTTTCTCATTACATTACTACTAATTTTGGGACATAGTTTTCGAAATACCGTTGTTTGATACTCGATTGCGAAATGTTTTTGCATTCTCGAATGTAAGTGGCTCAGTGGTATCGAGTCGGCCTGTGGATCTTGAGAACCCTGTTTCGATCCCCACAGCCGACAAACAATTTTCACCAATTTAAAAATCTACCCCTGTGGCTCCCTCTCCACTAATATCTTTGAGGGCCGTGATTTGACGGCTGGTAACCGCATTTCGCGCGACAAAATATATCACTTACCGAGATCTGCTTAGGCAGAGTGCCACACCCAGTAATGGGTAAAAGGCGTGATGATATATTTATTTTATTTTTTATGAATGCAAAAGTAACATTTCGCAATCTAGAATAAAAAATAACTATTTTTGATCGTTTGACAAAACAAGTGTACATCTTTTAATAATTTACAAAAACAAAATAATTATTTTTCTATTTTACGTTCATAAAGAAATCATTACGAAAGCCCAGCTGAGTATCGACAGAGCGTTCATTACTATACGCAACATATTGTTTTAGACGGTTGGTAGTAGCGGATGACGTACTGAAACTGTCAAGCTGAGAGCATTAAAATTTAAGTATAACCTCAAAATCTGAACAATTGTATAAATATCAATAACAGTTACCAACTGCAACATTTCATATACAAATTTTCCTAAATTGATTCGGTTTATGGGGTAGGTAGCTCAGTGGTATCAAGTCGGCCTTTGGATCTTGAGAACCCTGGTTCGATCCCCACCGGCGACAAACAATTTTCACCAATTTAAATGTATCCCTGCGGCTCCCCCTCCACTAACATCTTTGGGGCCGGGATTTGACAGCTGGTAACCGCATTTCACGCAAAGAAATATATCACTTACCAAGATCTGTTACGGCAGAGTGCTACACCCAGTAATGTATAAAAGGCGTCATGATATATTTATTTATTTATTTTGATTCGGTTTCAAATATCGCATTTTTTAATTTTAATTTATAAATATTGTTTTATATTGTTGAAAGGTTTGACATTTTGATTAATTTGCTTGTTTTATATTATAATTATTGTATTTATATTTTAAGGAGCAAATATTTATGCTCGAAACGTCCCCAAAAATAAATATTGAAAAAAAATAACATTGGATTCTGAAGCCTATTTTTACTTCCTTGTACGAAGTAAAGGAAGTATTGTAATCGCGAAAATTTTCGGTTCTCAGATTTCAACGGAAATAGGTGTTTTGGCCCTCCCTGAATCCATTTTGACTAATTTCGTCATGCCGTCTGTACGTACGTATGTACGTACGTATCTCGCATAACTCAAAAACGGTAAGCCGTAGAAAATTGAAACTTTATATTTAGGACTGTTATAACATCTAGTTGTGCACCTCCCTTTTTGGTCATTATACAACTACCGGAAGTGGTACTTTACTTGAAGCCTATAATAGATTTTCATGAAAAACTATATTCAAATATAATTTAAAACTTTCAAAATTTGGTATATAAGACTACTATATCAATGGAAATAACATAATAGATTTTGGTTAAAATAGACTAACCGGAAGTGGCACATTACATGAAGCTGCTAACAGTTTTCCTTGAAAAAAATGGTATTATTTTAATTTTAGAAATGAATGCTGCAAATAAAAGTTTTAGAGAATTAAATTCTGCGTCTAGCACATTAAGAATTTTTAAATTAGCTTTTTGCATAAACGAGATATCTAAATTTAAATATTATATATTTTTTGATTTTTTTTTAAATTAAGTTTGCTATGGATTAGAACAAAAAATAAAAGATTTAATGTCAAATATGTGCAATTAAAAAAATATCTATAGTTTAATACGTGTACAAGGAAGTCATGTGGTGTCCACATCAGATATTTTATTTAATATTTCAATTTATAAACGACGCAAAATAGAAAAAATAGTATAAATAACTGATTTTGTAAGACTTTTATCGCACGCGTCCAAGTTTAGAAAACGAACTAACGATGAATTCAAATATTAGTTTGTAACAATGAATAATAAATTTTGCTAACAAAGTTTGAATATAAACATATACTGATATTTCTTGTTCTTCTACTCTTCATAAAGAAGTTGAATCTTTTCTTGACAGAAAGATCGCTTTGCGACTTTACCAAAGCTAATTTTCATCTTTAGAGATCAGAAAAATTCTTGTAGTGTATTGCCGATTGAAATACCGTCACATAGAATCGGAAATATGTGTTCAGGTGTATGAAAATTTTATTAAATTTGTCATGACACATTCTTAGCATCGACTGGTTGAATACTACGAATATGGAATTTCTATATGTTCCAGCACCTATTCGAATTCAACGCACGGAATTCATAAAAATATTGTGATATGCAGTTCAAATTATATCTTGCAAATGCATATAGGACGCACATGAGTGCTTCCGTGTGAATCCAGCGCCATTGTGAATTTCAATTCGCGCCGATGGAAATATTACCGAACTGCTGCTCTGTTATTCCACGACAATATTTCAATAAATATCTACATTAGAAAAAAGTGTTTTATTCAATAATGTCACATCAGGCAGAACAGTGGTGTGGTTAGCATTACCGTATTCGAATTCATGGATCCCGTGTTCGAATACCACTCAAGACTTTTTGAACTGGTTCAACCAGGAATTCACATCTGCATGTTTATATGTCAAAATTTTGGCCATTCATGAACATGGCAGCAGTGCAATAGCAGATCTTAATAAACTATACATTTTAAGCCGTTAAGTACAGTAACCAAAAAAGAAAATTTTATTTAGTTTAAATAGAAATTTTAATTCAATAACTGTTCAAAATTACCCCCATTTACCTTTAAACAATAGTCTAAACGATTATAAAATGAATTTATAGCATTATTTATTTGCTCTGGAGGAATCTGATACGATGCAACACTAATTCTATGTTTTAATTGTTCTACATTCATTCTACCACCATTATAAAATTTACTTTTTAAGTGGCCCTAAAGAAAAAAATCGTTTGACGCAAGATCTGGTGACCTTGCAGGCCACTCCACTTCTGCACCTCGTCCTAGCCATCGTTGGGGGAATATCCGGAGCAGATAATTTCGTATATTTTGTTGGAACCACACTTCCTCAATATTTACTCAATATTACTCTCTCTTGTAACAACTCTAAATAATTTTCCCCATTTAATCTTCCATTTATATAAAAACGCCCCACTATTTGATCCCCTATTAACCCGGTCTGATTTTGAAAAAGGACAGTTTTATTACTTTGACAACTATAGATGACAGAAATGTTATTTTCCCTATGTTTACTTTTTACTTCCTTGTACGAAGTAAAGGAAGTATTGTAATCGCGAAAATTTTCGGTTCTCAGATTTCAACGGAAATAGGTGTTTTGGCCCTCCCTGAATCCATTTTGACTAATTTCGTCATGCCGTCTGTACGTACGTATGTACGTACGTACGTACGTATCTCGCATAACTCAAAAACGATAAGCCGTAGAAAATTGAAACTTTATATTTAGGACTGTTATAACATCTAGTTGTGCACCTCCCTTTTTGGTCATTATACAACTACCGGAAGTGGTACTTTACTTGAAGCCTATAATAGATTTTCATGAAAAACTATATTCAAATATAATTTAAAACTTTCAAAATTTGGTATATAAGACTACTATATCAATGGAAATAACATAATAGATTTTGGTTAAAATAGACTAACCGGAAGTGGCACATTACATGAAGCTGCTAACAGTTTTCCTTGAAAAAAATGGTATTATTTTAATTTTAGAAATGAATGCTGCAAATAGAGAATTAAATTCTGCGTCTAGCACATTAAGAATTTTTAAATTAGCTTTTTGCATAAACGAGATATCTAAATTTAAATATTATATATTTTTTGATTTTTTTTTAAATTAAGTTTGCTATGGATTAGAACAAAAAATAAAAGATTTAATGTCAAATATGTGTAATTAAAAAAATATCTATAGTTTAATACGTGTACAAGGAAGTCATGTGGTGTCCACATCAGATATTTTAAATAAACGCTTTAATGCATTGCTGTCAAACTTTGTAACTGTAACTATGGTAATGGCATATCCCTATGTTTACTGATAAAAAAACTCCCGTTATAAACTACCACACTGCGGCTAGATTACTCTGGACTTTGTACTGTAATTTGAATTAAATTCCTGTTGTATAGAGTAGCATTATTATTGACATGTTCTTAATCATATTGGCCAATATTATGATTACTTACATAAGAAGTTTATAAAATAAGTCATATTACTTCACAGATAATAATAAAGTAAGACAGATTTTTCCAAAATAAATAAAAGACAAATAAATATTATATTTCAATAATAAATTAATTTCTTTTCATTGAACGCAATTTCTTTTACTGGAGACATTATGAACCCGTTTTTCCAACTTGTTTTGATATATTAATAATTGTTAAACAAAAGCAAAATTATAACACTCTTTGAGAGGCAACTTAATATTTCACATTAATAAATAAATAAATACATATATCATCACCCCTTTTTACCCATTACTGGGTGTGGCACTCTGACTAAGCAGATCTCGGTAAGTGATATATTTCTTCAGCCGTCCAATCACTGTCCCCAAATATATTAGTGGAGAGGGAGTCACAAGGGTAGATTTAAATTGGTGAAAATTGTTTGTCGACTGTGTAGATCGAACCAGGGTTCTCAAGATATACAGACCAACTCGATACCACTGAGCCACCTACCCCATTAACATATTAAAAAAAAAACTCCTCCAAGACAGTCGAACATAAAGCTTTGTATGCAACTCGTACATAATCAATGTTGTCACTAACAGCGACTGTTAAATAATTATTTACAAGCGTAAGGGCAGTAAGTACTTCCTACCGGTTGAGGATGATTTTGGAGATCGAGACGAAGTCAGCCGATATCAGTAGGACATTTACTAGCCGCAATGCTTACTACATTTTTAATACGATTAATGCAATAACAGAATTAAAATTTAGAAATATTTAATTATTTTGACATTTTAAGCATTTTTAATTGTCAGTCATCATTTTTAAAATATGATTTAATACCAAGGAGGAATTTATAATTTTATTTATTTAAAACCTTCCGATCAATAACAATTACTTACTTATCAGTAAAAAAAAACGAATAATTTTAATCTTATTGATGAACATTTTTTAAAAGCCGTTCGTGAAACAACGAAAAACGCGCCGATACGTGGAGTGCATGGGTGCAAGTCAAGTGCTAACGTTTATAATTGCACCCAACAAAATTTTAAATAGTATTTTATAAATATTAGTTTTATACAAAAAAAAATCAAAAATGCTTCAAAATTTTAAATTCAGAATGTTGGTAGCAAAATTTTGCTGTTCAAATTTGATATGAGTAGTGTTGAATTCAGTTTGTACGACAATGAAAATTTATATGTTAAAATATTTGATTAAGTATTTAATTGTTGAAACCACAATATTTCTTTATTGTAACTTTTTATTGTTGTGATATTTCATTGTTGTGATCTTGCATTATTCTAGTATTTTATTGTTGTAATTCTGTAATAGTACTGTTTCTGAATTCAGTTCGCACAACAATGAAAATTTAAATGATTGTTTAATTGTTGAAATTACAATATTTGTTTGTTGTTATCTTTGATGTCGTGCTCGTGCAATTTTGTAGTTTTTTATTGTTGTAATCATGTATACATGTCCGAGAGTAGTGTTTTTGAATTCAGTTCGCATAACAAAGAAAATTCACATGTTAATATTTCTGATTATTTAATTGTTGAAATCAGAATATATCTTTATTGTAACCTTTTATTGTTGTGATATTTCATTGTTGTGATCTTGCATTATTCTAATTTTTTATCATTGTAATTCTGTAGTAGTACTGTTGCTGAATTCAGTTCGTCCAACAATTGATTGATTGTTTAAATATTGTAAAATATTTGTTTGTTGTTATCTTTCATGTCGTGTTCGTGCATTTTTGTACTTTTTTATTATTGTAATCATGTATATATGACCGAGAGTAGTGTTTTTGAATTCAGTTCGCATAACAAAGAAAATGCACATGTTAATATTTTTGATTATTTAATTGTTGAAATTACAATCTTTCATTGTATTAATCTTGTATTGTTGTGATCTTGTGTTATTGTAGTTTTTTATTGTTGTAATCATGTATATGCCAGAAAGTAATGTTATTGAATTCAGTTCGCATAACAATGAAAATTCTGATGATTAATTGTTGCAATTAAAATCTTTCTTTGTTGTAATCTCTCATTGTTGAAACCTTGCATTATTGTAATTTGTATTGTTGTAAAGAAATAGAATCACTAGCACGCCATTATTCGGTATTGTGAGTGATCCAGGCTTGCTTCAAGTAGTAAATTTTATTTTTTTGAAGTTATTTATATCAAGAGAATGCTCTCTCTACAAAATTTTGAAAGGTCGGCGTTTCTGAAAACAAATAATAATATTTTTAGAGGTTTTATCTATAATATAAACATTTGTAAATGTTTAAATATCTTAACCTCTTCGCCTTTCTTGATGGCAGCCATATTTCGTGTCGAAGAAGAATTGTCTAAGTTAAAATACGTTTGCTTTTTCGTTCCAGCTCGCGCGTTATCTGAGAAAAAACGGCTGATCATTATGGCTTGAATTTCATACATATTTGAGCAACGGTCGATGATAAATCAGGGTTATCGCTTGGAAGGATAACTGATGAGCTCCTATTTTTTATAGAATTATTAATATTAATTATTGTGAGGTCGTAAATAATCACTTGTTATTTTTTCTTGTTTGTTGTGCTTTTGCAAAGATTGATATTTTTAATTGCTTAATAATTACTGGTCATATTTTATTTGATCCTGATTTGTTGTTTGTAAATAAAGTTTATTCATGGTAATTATTCGTAATTTATTTATTTACGGGATTATAAAATTGTGATTAATTGCAATTGTTTATCAGTTTAATTGCTTTATTTATTCGAGTGCTCACAATTATTATTCGCATTAGGCTGATCTTGTTTAAAAAATAATTACATACTAATTAATTAATATATAATAAAATACAATATTGGATTGGATAATATTTATTAATGACGTTAACGTATTTATATTCTGAAACCGGTAAACTATTGAAGAAACCTCGTATGTTATGAGTCATAACAGGCCTTAGATGTCTTAAAATCCTCGCTCTACAAGCATGGATTTCAAACTGACATCTGCGGCTGTAATGATACTCATAACATTCCTAGGTATGTTAATAGCTAATATTGCAATGTAGTATCACTTTTTGTGGAAATAATTGTTTAATAATAACCTGCATCTTGAATAATCGAAGCAATATTTATTTACATACCAAGTGCGGGAACGAGTGGTTCCCGGATGAGTGTTTATAGAACTAATCCGGGAACCTAGTTCACGCAAGAGGTTTGTACAATATTTTTCAAATTTCAATTGATTTAATTTTAATGTAATGAAAATAAAGAGTGTTATATTATTTACTAATTTCATTTGTAGTATACAGTAAATTTAATAAACTTGTTTAATTTCATGTCTATGTTGTTACAATTTACCTTACGCTTGTAGGTTATGTGTTTCCACTGCTGTCGTTTGTTGTTATTTCGTTGCCAACATTGTGAACCAAATGCACTAAATTTATCATTTTAAAATTAAATTTCATTCAATATTCCATCATTTTCTTTTATTATTATTATGCAAAAGGGTGTTTGAGATACTATATTTTTTTATTATATATACAGGGTATTTCACAACTTAGAGAAAAAATTAAAGGGTATATTCTGTACGACGTGCTGATCATGAAACAAAAAGAATTTTTTATTAAATCGCAAAACTATTTTCCATGTTTCCCAGTCCAAAATTTTTCGTTGCCACTGCCACTGGGTGGATGATTATGTTAAAGTTATTAATTAAATAAAATTATATTATAAATAACTGCTAATAATTGAATTGTGTAATTATTCTTTCGTAGTTGATACCTACTTCATTGTTTGTGTTTAATAGGAAAGCGAATCCAGTGCAGTACTACAAAAAATGTTTTAGGTTAACAACCCTTAATTTTTCGAATTAAAAAAAATCTTTTTGTTTCATGATCAGCACGTCGTACAGAATATACCCTTTAATTTTTTGCTCTAAGTTGTGAGACACCCTGTATAGTTTTTTAATGAGTGCTTTAGAAATTGGAGTGTTTTGTCCAAAATTTCCCGAACGAGTGCGGAAAACTGACGTTTCGGTCGTTGCGTAGGCGACGCGAAACAACACATTTTAATGTATAAGTACAAAAAAATAATTTTATCCAACACCCACTATTTATAAAGTTATTAATGTTGTCATTTTAGATTAGTAAAGTGGCTTATAAGTCACACGTGAGTTATAAGTCATAAGTCACGCATAAATTATGACTTGTAACTCACTGTTGAGTTTAAATATAACAAAGTTGAAAAAAGGTTGCAGCTGTAGTATTCGAAATGGAAGACGAGAATTTTATTCCCGAAATAATCATTAAGGAAGCGGAAGAAGCGGTTGTTGATATTTTACCAAAAAAGTCTAGAAGTTCCTATGAAAAACACATTTATTCATACCTTTGACGTTTCTAGTTGTCATTCAGTCTTCAAACATATGAAATTCTTTTTCATAGGAACTTCTAGACTTTTTTGGTAAAATATCAACAACCACTTTTTCCGTTTCCTTAATGATTATTTCGGGAATAAAATTCTCGTCTTCCATTTCAAATACTACAGCTGCAACCATTTTCAACTTTGTTTATTTAAAAAAATTGAGTAACCTAGACAACAAAACAAGAAAGTATGGCTAACTAGACTATTATTTGAAATGTAGACAATTGTGTCAAAATTTATATTTTAATGTCAATTGTAGTTGTTGGATAAAATTTCGTATGCCACTCGTGTGTTATTACAAATAAGCCACTTCAGAAAATTATTCCCCTCGGCCTAACGGCCTCGTGGACTAATATTTTTCTCTCGTGACTTATTTGTAATATAACACACTTGTACCATAAATAACTATAAATAATTCCATTTCTTTTAAAATATAAATTCGTTTAGGGTTATATCCTGTTATTATTTTATTTAGTTTAAATTTGATGTTAAAAAGATATAAGTTTATAGTAAGTAAATGACCACGACATTGGTGGTGAAGTACTGTTGCTATTTGCACTTTTTGGAATTTAGATGGTTGTGCAAGTGCAAGTACAATGACTTCAGAAGCAGATAATTAGATATAATTATACATGGATAAACACTCACCACTCTGTATTTAACTCGAACTAAATATGTTTATGTTGCTGAAAATTACCCCCAAATGACTAAAACTTAGTTGAATTGATTACAAAATGCGAAATGGTCGAAGTTGTGGGTCAAGTGTATATTGCGATCACAACACCAACAAACACTAAACATTCAGCAACAGCAAACGCTAACTCGCGACATTAAAACGACAAGCGATAGTATCAGTGTGTGTCGGCGCGGCGTGGTGGCACTGCTAAGTTTTATCACTGTACCGGGGTGCGAACGGCGGACCCGAACCGGAAGTGCATCCGTGGAACTTCCGCCGTCGTCGACAGATCCGCTGTTGGATAACTCGCAACTTTGCTGATATAGATTGGCTGGGTTCGCGACCCAAACCTACTACTTCGCAGTATCTGTGTTTGCAATCTTCGTGCTAAATATTCATTTAGCCGGCGCCTCTTCGAGTTACTATTTTACCCATGCTCAAAATGACTACTTGGAAACAGAGTCTATTTTAGACCTACGCAAGATAGAACATAGTTCAAAGCCAGTAAATTTTAGGTGCTCGTAAAGATTTGATAAATTTAGTAGGGTGAGGATAAAAAACTTGAAAAAAGTTATAAGCACAAATAATTGTTCAACCAAATTAAAGCATTTTTGTTGTTCTTTCAACAAATTACCTACTTGTCTATTTTGCACTTGATAAGTAAGTTATTACATTACTTATATTTTCGTAACACATGCACAAGAAACACGTTCTTATTACCTAATTTTAGAGAGAGAAACACTGCGGTAAGATGTTTCTCTCCCTACGGTAGCATGTTTCTCTCCCTAAGGACTACGATTATTAGCTGTTTGCGGCGTTTCCTAGATAACTAGTTAGGCAACACATATTTGACATTTCTCCCGATAAGACAGTAATTTTTGTGCACTTGTTACGAAAAGTATAATATGCTTCACGGGAGGGCGCGATTATCCCTTGTGTGAAGTTGGCAAACCTCGACTTCCGCTCGAGCCTTCGGCCCTCGCTTACGTCTCGGTTTGCCAGTTTCACACGCGGGAATAATCGCTTGTTTCCCTCCCTTGATGCATAACATATTATTATGCAGGATGTATTTTTATTTTGGTTCAATGTTTGTAATCTCGAAACCTATAAGAGATACAAAGTCAGTTAAATTATGTAAGTAATTTCGGAAACTGATTTTAAAGATAGTTTTTCCTGTCCGTATCAGAAGTACGCCAGGCTTTAAAAAAACTTTGGAATAAACTTCCATCATCAGAAGAAATTAGTTGATCTAGAGAACAGATTAATACAAATATAGAAAAATGAAAATCCAAATTTTGTTGTGTTTAATGACATTTTCAAGCAGCAATTAATCTTCAGAGATACTTATAATTTAATGACAACAGCTATAATTTAACGAGAATTAACCATCCACAGCGACTATCTATGTGCTATCAATGAATGTTCAATTTGATTCTATTTGCATTCGAACAAAATCGCACAAAAAGTCTAAACAAGAATTTAATTTTGAGAAAATATTTTACTTTTAATATATGTTTTTTATTATTTTGCTTATTTTTGTGTCATTTTATTACTAAAATACTTATGAAAATTTTTTATGAACCAATAAAATGTATATATTTTTTATTTAAATTGTAAAATTTCACCCTGCTCTAAAATTTATTGAGCCTGCCCTATATGCATAATAATTCATATGTCTATGGGAAATGATAAAACACTGATTTTGGTCGATTTTTCTTTTCCCTATATCACATTTACAAAATGAATCTTGTACAACTGTTTTTGAACAGTGCGACAAAGTTGAACTTGTGCAACTGCTTTTATTGTTCAGCTAATAGAAAATTATTGGAATTAATTTTTTTTTTATAATAAAATAATTACTTTAAACTGCAATGCATTTCTTTATTAAAAATTTATACAGGTGTCCAAAAAGTCTGGAAACGCTAGTTTTGGGTTCAATTCAGGAAACAGAGTTTTTAAAAAGATTTCAAAGGTTCTTTAATATCTCGAGAATGAAGCATTCGACAACAAAGTTACAAAACACGTGTTTTTTATTTTTATTTAAACTATTCAGGCATGATATGCAAACATACCCCTACCCCTTGTGTAGACGGGGTGGGAGTGAGTTTCAAAAACTTAATTTTTTTATTGTACTATTGCATTCATTATAAAAAAAAACCATCACAAACTATTAGAGGCATACACAATTATATTTTAAGCAGAATTATTCGAGCTGATTAAAATGAAATTATTCATTTATCTGTCAAATATTAAATATTAGGTTTTTTTTATGTTAACAACATCAGGAAACAAGGATACGAGAGTTAAATAATTATAAACAATTCATTTGTTTTCTAACAGAAAATTGTGATATTTGTAACTTAAAATGTCTCCTCTAGTACATATTAAAAAATTTGCCAAAAGTGTTATTAATAATATATTGCCAGAAATTCAATTATAATTACTTACATTTGAGTTTACAAAGAACTAAAATCAATTCTAAAATTGATCAAAATCTCTAACATCCAAGCACTCAACACTGACAGCCAGTTGATGCTAGTAAAACAATTTCTGACTATGATTACTCATCATAAAGTTTCTAAAATGTAAATGTAATAGGAAAAACTGTACCTTCCCATTAATATTTCATCTTAAAATGTGTATCTGGTCGAGCTGGGAGCGGCAGAATTGAGTAAACTCTACCGCCTCCACCATTGCAAGTTCCGCCACCGCCGCCAATGTACAAACCGTTAAAAGGGATTGTCTATTATTCAACCATCAGCCACTATAATAACTTTGTAAGTTGGTGTTTGTGAATTTCACCAGTTTATGGTTAACTGTTGTTTGCAAGATTAATGCTGTGGTGAATTTTATATGGCGCTTACCCGAACTATGAATCCATGTTGATTTCTCTCCCAGAACAATCATGAATTTGTAATCTGCTGTTTTTAATGAATTTTGGAATTATTCCATTTCACTTTAATATCGCATTTATATGAATATTCTCATTCGTTTTGTTCTGAAATTTGGAAAAAAACAAATGTTTTGAAATTCATATCACGGAACATATTTTACATATCATCAGAGGTGGATTATAGTATTTTTGGCACAAGAAATTTGGGCCTTTTATGGATATAAATCGGTTATTATGCGACAGATATTAGACTAAATGGTGTTTTTTTTTTAAATTTATATATCGGACCAACTACTAAGGTCATATGCCGATATGTCCTTTGCATGGTCGCCACGGGCGGGACCCGAACCCACGACCTTATGATTGTGAGTGAGGACAAAATGGTGTTATACTGTCACATATTTATGTTTACATTGTTACTGAGCGCGTAACTTCAAATTTTAGACCCAGATGAACGCTCATATACAGGGTGTTTCTATACCTCTGCACGAAGCTTTAATGACATATATAATTTGATATACTTATTATAGAACAAAAATATTATTTTTGAAATTTGCAAAAAATAGGGTATTTCATTCCTAGCGAGCATTTTTAGTTGGTTTACTGGTTTAATTCGGAATTTTGCGCCGCTTCTCCATACACTAACAGCATATCAACTATTCACTGTTGCTATACATTTTTCTCAAATTTCTCCCACAACAACTTACCGTTTCAATACCGTATATGAAATCAGACTAGGTACTCAAATAAAAATAAAAATAATGCATTACATCAGGTACCTACATAATAACTAACAAACGCTGTTGTCAAGGAATTTTATTTTCATGTCAAGAAGTAGCAATAATTTTAAAATTTATAAATGTCAAACCAATATGACCAAAGTATATTTTACAATAACTTCTTTTGTTTGTGGAATCGAGTCGGAATGTGGATCTTGAAAAACCTGGTTCGATCTTCACAGTCGACAAACAATTTTCACCAAATTAAATCTACCCCGGTGGCTCGCTCACCACTAACATCTTTGGGGATCGTGATTTGATGACTGGTAACCGCACTTCCCGCGAAAAAATATATCTCTTAACTAGATCTGCTACGACAGAGTGCCACACCCAGTAATGGGTAAAAGACGAGATGATATATTTATGTATTTATGTTATTTCTTTCGCTAGATGTATAACAGGAATTTAATCCTAATTACAGTACAAAATCCGCAGTCACCGAGTCGCAGTGTGATAGTTCATATAATTTTTTTGCCTGATCGCGATTCGAACTCGAGATCTCCGGATTCTAATTCCGTAATGCTATCCACACCACCGTGCTGACGGACTATGTTGAATAACGGCCATTTAAGAGGTAAAATAAAAAGTCATGATTTAATAACTTGATAAACGGAGAACTCAAACACTTTGTTAAACGGCTCAATTTTAAAAACAACGAATTAGTACTATAAAGTAAAATTAAATATATGTATTTGCCATTAATATGAAGGATAAATGAAAATGTGCAACTATCGTCTAAGTATACAAGAATGTAAAAAATGCCGCGATGCCTATTTAAGTTATGTCATTATTTATAAAAGCTAATTAAATGTTAATAAACAGAGCAGCATGTATATTAAATTTTTCAAGATTTAGTCTTTAATTGCAATAATCAATCAATCAATAATCAATAAGTATTTAAAATGACGTGCAATTTAGGTTTTACGTACAGTCTATTTTTGATTTCCATTTAACAAAAAAAATTGATTATAGAATTGGGGAAGGATAGCTTGTAATAAAATAAAAGTAGCTACATGACAAACTTGAAATGCAATTATTTCGAGTCGGTATTATATTGCAGTTTTAGAGTAAACAATGTCCACCTTAGAAGAGCAGCATTTTAAAGTGTTGCACATATCAAGTTTCGTCACCCGACTCTAACAAGATTTTATTGTGAGTGGAAGTGATGGACTGCCAGCAGAATACGTAATTATACTTACTGCTATTATTTAATCACGAAATAATTAAATTAATGTTCCCCTAATGGGCGTATTCTGTAGTATACTTGTTAATTTTTAATGGTCAATTAAAATTTTTGACCAATATTTGTGTAAAATTTTTATGTTTCATTCAGGTGCATCTGTTCCCATTTCTTGAACTTTTTAAAAGTTAAAAATTAACAAGTATTTCCCTTACATTTTATGTTTAATTCAAGATTGATTTTATTGAGTGTTAGTTATGTGGAGTACAAGTTTAGACTGCTTTTTACTTCGTTGTACGAAGTAAAGGAAGTATTGTAATCGCGACAATTTACGGTTTTCAGATTTCTGCGGAAATACGCATTTTGACTATCCCTGAATCCATTTCGTCGTGATGTCTGTACGTACGTACGTACGTATGTATCTCGCATAATTCAAAAACAGTAAACCGTAGAAAGTAGAAATTTTGTATTTAGGACTGTTATAACATCTAGTTGTGCACCTCCCTTTTTGGTCATTATATAACTTCCGGAAGTGGTATTTTACTTGAATGAAAAACTATATTAAAATATATTCCAAAACTTTTCAAATTTGATATATATGACTACTATATCAATGAAATAACATAACAGATTTTGGTTAAAATGGACTTACCGGAAGTGATACATTACATGAAGCTGCTAACAGTTTTTCTTGAAAAAAAATCTGATGTGGACACCACATGACTTCCTTGTACGCGTATTAAACTATAGATATTTTTTTAATTGCACATATTTGACATAAAATCTTTTATTTTTTATTTTTTGTTCTAATCCATAGCAAACTTAATTAAAAAAAAAAACACAAAATATATACTATTTAAATTTAGATATCCTGCTTATGCAAAGGGCTAATTTAAAAATTCTTAATGTGCTAGACGCAGAATTTAATTCTCTAAAACTTTTATTTGAAGCATTTATTTCTAAAATTAAAATAATACTATTTTTTTCAAGGAAAACTGTTAGCAGCTTCATGTAATGTGTCACTTCCGGTTAGTGTATTTTAACCAAAATCTATTATATTATTTCCATTGATATAGTAGTCTTATATACCAAATTTGGAAAGTTTTAAATTATATTTGAATATAGTTTTTCATGAAAATCTATTATAGGCTTCAAGTAAAGTACCACTTCCGGAAGTTATATAATGACCAAAAAGGGAGGTGCACAACTAGATGTTATAACAGTCCTAAATATAAAATTTCAATTTTCTACGGCTTACCGTTTTTGAGTTATGCGAGATACATACGTACGTACAGACGTCACGACGAAATTAGTCAAAATGGACTCAGGGAGGGCCAAAATGCGTATTTCCACTGAAATCTGAGAACCGAAAATTTTCACGATAACAATACTTCCTTTACTTCGTACAAGGAAGTAAAAAAAAGGGATTATTTTAATTTTAGAAATAAATGCTGCAAATATAAGCTTTAGAGAATATAATTCTGTGTCTAGCACATTAAGAATTATTAAATTAGCCTTTTTATATTTTTTGATATTTTAAATTTTTTTTTTTTTTTTTTTATTTAAACGTATTATGGATATTTCGACAGCTAGATCATTAATATCCCGGTACAGTAGGTATATACAAGTATAAGATACACATTATTATATTTTGTGGAGTAAATTAATTGATTTCAAGTATGTAATTATGTTTTCTTCTGTTTTCGTGTTGTTCTTGAGGGCTTCGTTGAGTGTTGGAGGTATGTTGTGCGTTCTTCTTTCGGCTGTGTATTGGGGGCAGTCTACTATAATGTGTTTAATTGTTAAGTGTGTAGTACATTGGTTACATTTCGTTTTAAAATTAAGTTTGCTATGGATTAGAACAAAAAATAAGAAAAAAATTAAAAATTTAATCTCAAATATGGGGTAGGTGGCTCAGTGGTTTCGAGTCGGCCTGTGGATCTTGAGAACCCTGGGGGCCGTGATTTGACGGCTGGTAACCGCACTTGACGCGAAGAAATATATCACTTTAGCGAGATCTACTTACGGTAGAGTGCCACATCCAGTAATGGGTAAAAAGACGTGATGATATATTTATTTATATTTAATACGCGTACAAGGATGTCATGTGGTGTCCACATCAGATTTTTTACATTTTGTGTTCGATTGGTTAAATTTAAAACTGTACTTTAGTTAACATTATTATGCCAGCAGTTGAAAGTTCGCTTCTGCATATAATTTGGTTGTTATCAGTGAATAAATCTTTCATTCGGCAATTAAATTTAGAATTTCGTGTAAAATGTTCGTGTTAATATGTATGTAGAAACAGTTTTTATGAAACACGTTCTTGTTGTTAAAACACTGAAATGGTTTAATGCGTGCAAATAAAGTACCGAGTATAACATTTGTGGGTAATACAAAGTTGTGTAACGTTATTATTTCTCTTCATAAAATTGCGTGACTTACTGGTGACCTAAATACTGAAAAATAAATTATTATCAAAACGTCTTGTTGCTCATATTTACTTCTTACTTGGATTACGGAAGAAAAATTATTTATTCGTTCTTGGTCTCGTTCTTGGTTTCTTGTATGTTTCTTATCAGAAAAAAATGCCGAGTTTTTAGCGGCTGCCATGAATTTTATTTTTCAAATTTAACCTCATTTCTCAAGCTATTCCATCAGAGGATAAAGAATAATTACTTTCCTCAAATGTTTCATTATACATAACTAATGTATGTAGGATATATTTTTAAGTTATTGTTGTTCTTTAAATTTAATGTCTTTTATTTTATCATATGACTTCGACTGAACGTACAGTAATGAAGATAATTTTAAAGTTAAATTTTTTATGAAAGAAAAATTCGGATGACGCCAGGATTCGAACCAGGGACCCTCCGCTTGCCGGGCAGAGATGTTAACCGCTACACCACGTCACCTGTGTCCGACGTATGGCTTCAACCGAATTCTTCTTTCATAGTGTCTAACGTAGCATCGATCCCAAAGACTCCTATATCTATGATAGGCATTGACAACGGGTTTCGTCTACAGCGACACAGTTCTGATTTATAGGGAATCATTCCACGAACTAATTTTTAACATATGTTAACCGCTACACCACGTCACCTGTGTCCGACGTATGGCTTCAACCGAATTCTTCTTTCATAGTGTCTAACGTAGCATCGATCCCAAAGACTCCTATATCTATGATAGGCATTGACAACGGGTTTCGTCTACAGCGACACAGTTCTGATTTATAGGGAATCATTCCACGAACTAATTTTTAACATATGTTAAAAATTAGTTCGTGGAATGATTCCCTATAAATCAGAACTGTGTCGCTGTAGACGAAACCCGTTGTCAATGCCTATCATAGATATAGGAGTCTTTGGGATCGATGCTACGTTAGACACTATGAAAGAAGAATTCGGTTGAAGCCATACGTCGGACACAGGTGACGTGGTGTAGCGGTTAACATCTCTGCCCGGCAAGCGGAGGGTCCCTGGTTCGAATCCTGGCGTCATCCGAATTTTTCTTTCATAAAAAATTTAACTTTAAAATTATCTTTTATTTTACATATTTAGTATGTATTTTAATAGTATATTATATATCAAAAGAGAGAAATGCATGATTTTCCAGAGGTGCAATTTGTAGCTAGAGAGCTGAATCCATTTTGACTAATTTCGTCGTGATGTCTGTACGTACGTACGTATCTCGCATAACTCAAAAACGGTAAGCCGTAGAAAGTTGAAATTTTGTATTTATGACTATTATAACATCTAGTTGTGCACCTCCCTTTTTGGTCATTATATAACTTCCGAAAGTGGTACTTTATTTGAAGAATACAATAGATTTTAATGAAAAACTATATTCAAATATAATCCAAAACTTTTCAAATTTGGTATATATCAATGGAAATAACATAATAGATTTTGGTTGAAATGGATTAATCGAAAGTGATACATTACAGGAAGCTGCTAATAGTTTTTCTTCAAAAAAATGGTATTATATTGATTTTAGAAATAAATGCTGCTAATAAAAGTTCTAGAGAATTAAATTCTGCGTCTAGAACATTAAGAATTATTAAATTAGCCTTTTGTATTAGCAAGATATGTAAATTTAAAAATTATATATTTTTTGTTTTATGTAATTAAGTTTGCTATGGATTAGAACAAGAAATAAGAAAAAATAAAAAAATAATTTTCAAATTACGTCAAAAATGTGCAATAAAAAATGTAGGTGTAGTATAATACGCGTACAAGGAAGTCATGTGATGTCCACATCAGATTTTTTATGTTTACCACTCTGGAATATCAAAAATATCCATAATTTTTTGGACTTCTATCTCAATAAAATCCTGTGTACGCCACTGTATTAACGTAACGGCACGCATCTTATTTACATTGTTTGCCAAAGTATTGTATATTGTATCCATGTGATTTTTATCAGCTGAATAACATATTCCGCTGAAAATGTAAAAAATGAAGTACATGGCAGGTTTCTTATTCAGTTTAAATTATGTATTATTAGCTTCGCACTGACTCCCAGAATTAACGATTTTTTAAAAACAATTGTTTGTTACAATATCAATAAAACAGTTTCTTCTTGCAACTTAAGATTGACTCATTTTTAAATAATGTTTCACCCTTATTTGGAGGGTCGAAGATACGTAAACTCACCTTTAAATTTTAATTAAACGGCTTAAAAATAATTCGCCATCTTATGAAAATAATACATTTGGAAATGAGTGAGTACATTAATGAAGCTTGCCATTAAATAAAATGCTCCTCATTTACAGTCTATACATTTTTCAAATCAATGCAACGATCTGAAGGAAAAAATAAAAGAATAATCCTGCTGGCGATTAAAATCGAAGGGCGATGCTATCTCGAGCTTAATTACTCGGCGCGTAATGCAATCGCCGATCAGTTAATAAGCTGTACGTTTAGTTCAATTACCACTAATGAGTCCGCCGTCCACTTTCTATTAATTAGACGCTATGCTACGGTTTGTGTTACATATTCAGAGCTACGTGAACGCGATCGACTATTGCCGATGATGGTTGGTTGTAATGGTACTGATGTTTGTGGTGTGGTGGTTGTGTGGTTTACCACTCGTAAAACAAATGAAAACATTTCAAGGCTTTCATCATGGTGATTAGGTTGATTAGTAACTTGAAAAAGTGGAAACTATATAAACTAATTAAACAAATACTTAAATAAATCATCACATCTGGTTCCAATTCTAGGTATAGCAGCTTTATTAATTGTTAGATGTCGATAAAGATTGTTTATATTAGGAATGGGTTGAAGAACTTGGTGATATATTTACTTTATTTTTACAGTAGGGTTACCAGTTGTCAAATAGAAGATCCCATATTTACAGATGCTAGTGAAAGTGGAAGATAATACACCTAAACTATATATATTTATTCTTAGAATTTTGACTTATATATCAATAATGTTTGAAAGTCAGGTAAACCTGCAGAACAGCTACTTCACCTTCGATTTCGCTAAAAATTTGTGAAAAGTTTCCTTTCAGCGAGCAGAATATAGGAAAAATACTAACAATTGGAGGTCTAAATTATTTGACCTTGAAATCGAAAAAAAACACCAATAACCATGCCTAAATGCGTTCTGTACTAGGTTAGGCATGGTTATTAGTGTTTTTTTCGATTTCAAGGTCAAATAATTTCGACCGCCAATTGTTAGTATTTTCCCTACATTCTGCTCGCTGAGAGGAACTTTTCACAAATTTTCAGCGAAATCGAAGGTGAAGTAGCTCTCCTGCAAGTTTATCGAAAGTCAAAACGAGTAAAGCTTTAATGGCTCTTATATTTCGGCTTTGTTTAAAGCCATGGTTAGCTACAAATAAATTAAAAGGTATGCTAAATAAGTTTCCTTTATATTTACTTTGTAACATTAAAATTTATCATTATTATATATTTTGGTCCACCATCTTAAAACAAAATGTCGAAGAGCTGAAACAGGCTGATCGATATTCATAACATTTGGAGAATCGTTTGAAGTTTGAATATACAGTGTCCAAGTTAACGTACTCACCATTAATATCTCAGAACTATAGAAGATACGACATCGGGTAAATTAGAAGTTGCTCCATTAGTAGATCAACTAAGTGATTATTTAGTTTACTAGAAAAAATGCGTAGGTCAATAGAATTAATGAAGATGTACATTTTGTCAATTTGTTTTGTACCTAATGGACAAAACGATAAAAAAAATATTTTTTTTCGAAAACTGTCATATAAAGTTAAAATTTACATGACAACTATCAACATTCGAAATGAGTGTTTTTTGTCTACAGAACGCAAAAGACTTTTGAAAGAAGAAAGGCTCAGAATTTAATAAATTTTGTCACTTTATTTTTTTACTTAGAAACAATACTTCTATTCTTTAACAAAATGTATATTTAATTTTCCAATTGAGCAATTATTCATATTTATCCCACTTGAGGAAGCTAACTGGTGTACTGGAATAGTTTCTTGAGAAATGCAATGCGAATCCCAATAAATCGCAGAAAAAAATTAGAACGTTTGTTTGGTTTCTATTGCCAACCAGCTGTCAATTGGTGGTCAGAGAATACCAGATTTGATAGCAATTATATTACATACATTGTTGTCATGGATACATTGGATGTCACATTAATTAATCCTAAACGTCAAAATTTTCTCGTTACATTATTACTAATTTTGGGACATAGTTTTCGAAAAAAACGTTGTTTGATACTCGATTGCGAAATGTTTTTGCATTCTTGAATGCAAAAGTAACATTTGGCAATCTAGAATCAAAAATAACTATTTTTTATATTTCCTCCTGCAATAGTACTACTGACAACATTATCTATAACAATTGTACATTTAATATTTCTTATAATAAATAATCTGTTTAATGTAGCTGATTAATATATTCAACTCAAGCTTCAAAAATCACCTGAATATACGACTAGTCTACGGACTCGATGTGTTACATCTTACCTACATATTCAGTTACTTTCGAAGTTCTTGTTGTATAACTACTGATTATTTGATGAATATGATGAGTGGGTGTTCTGTGAATGTATGTTATGTATGTAAATATATTATTTATGCAGTGGCGTAACTACGTCTTCCAGGGCCCCAGTGCAACGACATAGTCGGAGCTCCCCAAAATGTACAAGCTATAAAAAAAAGGTCGGGCCAAAAACTTTTTGGGGGTATTTAACGCCATGTACAATCTTGCTATTTTACAATCTTACATTTACGTTACCTGTACATTGTGCATCTTACAATCTATTTTTTCTACGATTACTATGAAAAGTTGACAATTACGCTCTCATTGGTCATCGTAAAGTTGAAGTTTTCTGTGGAACAATCGAAAAATATCTTTTTTGCGCGTCTCCAATGGCAACGCGCAAAAAAGACGTTAAATGCGCGCGTTTCCAATGGCAACACACGAAAAAGATATTAAATGCGCGCTTATTTCAATAGTTACCAGGGATACAAACAAAACGGAAACTTGTCATATTGACAGTTGACAGAACGAATTTATTTTCAGTACGTATACGTTTTTTAATAATTTTAAGATGCAATCGTAGAAAAATTATGTGTGTATCACGAGCGTAAAGTATCTTTGTTCGAGTATTTACGTAGCAGTTCAAAACATCGCCCTGCGAACTTTCGCCTTCACAAATTTATCGATGACTCCATCCAGGTTGCCTCTCAACGCGTTCGTTATTTTACTCTCTTTTGACATTCGTTACGAAATTCGCGGGGGGCCCCCGAGTTGTTTCAAAACAAAATCAAAATATTTTTAATGTCTTTATCAATCTGTTTAGAAACAAATTATTAATTGTGAAATTTGGGGAACCCAAGTTTTGTAAAATAGTGGGATATTGGGGGCCCCAAGAGTCATATATCAAAAATTTTGAGGCAGTCATTGTAAAATATTTAATTCCATTGTAAATATTTTACATTAAAACCCCATTACAACTCACTATAAAGTGTCAAAACCATCAAATCAAAACCGAAAAAAAAACTCAATTGGGGGCCCCTTGCACTTGGGGGCCTCAGGCAAATGCACCGGCTGCACCGGCGATAGTTAAGCCACTGTATTTATGGCATAGAGTGTAATACCCAGTGATGGGTAAAAGACGTGACGAGATATTTGTGTATTTAATTTTTTATTTGACTAAAAACAAAAATTTTTAAATAGCAAAACTGTTTTTAATTGTCTGGCGTTAAAGTGAAGTGGATAGCGATACGGAATTCGAATCCGGAGATCCAGAGTTTGAATGTCACTTAAGCTAAAAATTATATGAACTTTTACACTGCGCCTCGGTGAGTGCGGACCGTGTACTGTAATTGGGATAAAGGTCCTGTTGTACAGCGTAACATAAATAAATAAAATACAAGTGGTAGTTTATTCTCGTATATTCATGAGAAATATTAGTAAAATATTTTCCACCCCCGAAACATGCTCCAGTTCCCATATTAATTTCTAATTCTGACACTCGCTCTTAAAGTTAAAAGCGAATTTCTGTTCAGCATGATTGATCGTTTAGGGAGTAGGTGATCGTGTTTTATCGCTACAAATGAACACGTCTGTTCTCACGGCCGTCCGTCCGACGAATCGCTAGCAATTGTCTTGTTCGCTTGTTTGTAACAATAGAGCATCGTTCGGAGTCAACTCACAGTCACATCTACAACCACCCTTCATGTGAAAAATGCACGACACACGCGATGTGGTCACCCGATCGCTGCTTTTTATGATCCGTACTTCAGTGAGAAGTGTCGCACGCGTGCCGCATGCATTCAGACTGCAGATGCTGTCAGGGAATTGATTCCGGGGAGGGTTTTTTATCCAATAACATCCATCAATGCAACAACTAGTTTTGGATCGGGTTCCACACGGTTGGTAGTTCCCAACGACGAAGTTGTATTGTGTTATTGGTGTTAGGAGCTTTTGTATGAAGCAAAATCGGATAAATTTGTTTGGTTTATCGATTTATTTTTTATGCGTGACAGATGTTACGATTAAAAATTAGGATTAGAATCAATATTATTTTTACGATTCACACCCGTTTGCACGTTTCTAAAAATGATAAAAATAAATATATCGTCATACAATTTATTTCATTGTGGCAACACTCCAATCTTGCATTTAATAATCCAGAAAATCATAAATATATCTTCACGCCTTTTACCAATTACTGGGTGTAGCACTCTGCCGTAAACAGATCTCGGTAAGTGATATATTTCTTCGCGTGAAATGCGGTTAGTAGCCATCAAACCACGGCCCCCAAATATGTTTTTGAAGGGGGAACCACAGGGGTAGATTCAAATTGATGAAAATTGTTTGTCGTCTGTGGGGATCGAACCAGGATTCTCAAGATCCACAGGCCGACTCGACACCACTGAGCCACCTACCCCATAAAATAATATATTTTTAAAAATCCCAATTATAGTACAGGGTCCATACTCACCGAGCGGCAGTATGGTAGTTCATATATTTTTAGTTTGAGTGGTATTTAAATGCCGTAACGCTACCCACACCACCGTATTGCTATATGGTAACTATTATTTAATCTTACATCTTATTTTCAAATATCTCTTTCATTATATTTTCAAATATTTACTATAATTTCTGGCTTTGATTAATCTTTATAATCATAGATGTTAGTAGAAGATTAAAATTTAAAGTAAGTAGTAAGTAGTCCGTCAGTACGGTGGTGTGGATAGCGATACAGAATTCGAATCTGGAGATCCCGAGTTCGAATCGCACACAAGCAAAAAATTATATAAACTATCACAATGCGGCTCGGTGAGTGCGGACCCTGTACTGTAATTGGGATTAAATTCCTGTTGTATAGCGTAACATAAATAAATAAATAAATTGAATCTGCAACCGGTAACGATCATAAACCATTTCAAAATGGATCTATCAACCTTAACCATAGAATAGGTTTATTTTTATAAATTTATTAAAATTCTGAGCAAATAATACAGTTACAAATGTTTGTATTGCTTGTTTTTTAGCAACTGTGAATATAAAAATAAAATGGTGAACAAATTGATTAAAATTCTGTAAAAGTATTCAGCCAAATTAATAAATTTTATTTCACGTTTTACGCCTGCAGTAAATTTAGCGTTTTTTAATCAAGTTACGGAGGGTTGGTGTAAATTTTAAAATAAAATAATAAAATTGTTATAATTAACTAATTTGAACGTGATCGTGTACAAATTTACCACACGCATTTCAGCGAACCGAACCGATATTTAACAATTCAATTATTGACAGTTACATATAACCGAATTCCAACCGTAAATCGCTCCGAGCAGAGGGTGGACTCTAAATCGAATTATTTTCCCCTTCTCTCGACCTAAACACACACCCCTAACATATGCAGTTCCCCGCTCGGTCGAGAGAAGCGCTCGAGGCGCTATGCTCGTTATTCTATTTGCTTATTGCCTCGGAGAGAAGCGATAGCCTCACCATTGTCTTCTAAATTAGCGCCTACTGCAACGGTGCACTTGTCATAAAAGCACGGTATTGAAAACTATTGTTTCCTTGCAATTAACCGCCAAGATATGGAGATTTTATGGTGGCCCCAGTGGTGTATCTGATGGTGATGGACTCTTCACCAGTCTTGAGTGAAATTGCAGTGTTGGTCTCTTGCTGCGTTTATGTTGTGTTATGTAAATTTTATGCTCTGTAGATGTGCAGAGTTGGATATGTTTTCTATTGTTTTGCTTGCGTTGCATCTGTTCGTTCTATAATTAAATCAGTTGTGGAGCACACTGGATTCATTAATGGTACTATCTCAAAATTGAATTTTTCCCTCATGCCTATTTAATTTTACCTCCATTGTTCATTCCTGGCATTGCGTTTTACTTTATTTTTTTATACAGTAAACTGTTCCATGAATATTTTTAGCAATTCTTAAAACTTCCAACAAAAAATAAAACGAAACTGGGTTAAATTTAAATGAAAGCTGCTCATTGATTCAAATTTTTTGTTCCACTTCTCTTGTGAAGTTGTCTTTACAATCCAGCAGATTCGTAAACACAAACAGACCAAAAAAAGGAAATCTACTGGGTGGTTGTTGAATACTCCAAGAGGAAAAACAGGAAGTAGCTCGCGAGTTCGTCATAGGCTAGTGATGGAAGCGATATAAAAAGCCGGGGTTGTGTTGAAGGCAGAAGTGTTTAGTGTATACAAAGTGCGCCATCATGATATTCGTCGCCGAACCGGAGCGTCGCATCCACGCTACAAACGACTACATGTGCTACTGTACCTACTACGAAAACCTGCCAAGGACGACAGAGCCCTACTAGATAAATTTACATTCAAATGGGCTCCTCCACTTTCATTGAGATATGGAAAACTATTGCGATGAAAACATAAAGTATATCTTGAATTATGACTAGTTGTGAATATCAATTATTAATGCCTATTTATACCGCTAGAAGATAGATTTTAAACTTGGTTTAAATAAATATCTGGCAACAATCTCAATTGTTTCATATGACATTTAATTTAGCTAATTTTTAAATTTATTTTTTTCAACCACAATTTTGGTGATAAATAGTTATTTGTACATCAAGAGAAGAAAGAGAAACATTGCTGTTTTATATAAAGCACATGAGGGGAACAATGACACTTTCTTTACGAACTATACTATTTTTACTACTTTATCAAAAAGTAAAATTTTCAGAAATGAATTAATATTCTCTTAACAGATATTAGCTTGATGTCACTTATGTCACATCGTACCGATGTTTTCCAGTTGCCATGGATGTGGCTTTACTTTTCTAGGGATAAAAAGTATTACTTTCTTCTTTGAGTTGAAGGAAAAATAGTTTATTTTTTGATAAGGTCGTGAAAAAATCAGTTGTCGCCTTGGAAATAGAACTCGGGTTCCGGTTTCTCATATTTGTATTTAAAATAATTTTGTTTTTAGATTATTTATAATTTATTTATATATTTATGTTACGCTGTACAACAGGAATTTAATCCCACTTACAGTATAGGGTCCGCACTCACCGAGCCGCAGTGTAGTAGTTCATATAATTTTTAGTTTAAGTGCGATTCGATCTCGGGATCTCCGGATTCGAATTCCGTATCGGTATCCACACCACCGTACTGACGGACGGATAATACTTATTATTAGTAAATTATTATATTAGATAGTGGACAGTGCCTCTCCACATTTTTGAGGGGCGTGATTTGACAACTGGTAACCGCATTTATTGCGCATAAATATATCATTTACCGAGATCTCTTGCGGCAGAGTGCCTCATGAAGTAGTGGATAAAAGGTGTGATGATACATTTATTTTAATTTTAAAAAGAAATAATCGCTTTTTGCTATTGAATTTTGCTCTTTAAAACAGTAATCTTATATAAATTTTCTGCTATTTATTTGGTAATATATTATTGTAAGAAATAGTATATATGATATAAAATTTGGTAAATATTCTACTGGGAAATATTTGGAAAGGGAGGAAGCGCAAGACGGTCCTGTTCTTGGTGGCACCGCTCGCAACACGACTTGGCTTTTAGCGGGCAACAAACGAGCGGGGCTGTCTCGGGGGAGCAAGCCTACCGTCTCTGCCGCCGCCGCCGCCTAATCGTGAGATATGTCGGGCCTTAAATGGAGCCACAACACGGCCTCTATGAGTTACGGGGCCGCGCAGTTTTACACACGACTCGAGCCCAACAACGAACAACCCAGCGAAAGACAAATCACACGCGCAACAAAAAAACTCTCGTTCCAGGCGCTCGCGATCGGGAAACGCAGCGCTAATGATCGCTCATTTATTTTCATTATCCGGATTAATAGTTTTATTGAACGGACCTTTTCTTTTACCGGTTTCAACCCCTTCGTTTCGCTCATTTGTACCGGGAATTTATCATTATTAGTCTTATTAAAAACACCACCACTGGTTAAACCCTTCTAAGTTATATGCATGCGCAACTACTATTATTCCTAAAATAAACCTCTACAAATGCAACCATATTTTCAACTTTATATATTTTTAAACTATTGTTATTAAGCTCGACAAATGTTTTCGACCACTAGGTACCTATTATTTTCTATATGTCAAGTATGTATAAATAACGATAATGTTTTGATAATAGTGCTTGATATTGCTGGATTAATAAGATATTTTTAATTTTTTAATGTCTTTGAGCTGTGGGTATGTTATCATATCTTCTTCTTCTGATGGCACTACAGCCCAAATCGGGCCTGGGCCTACCGGGCACACCGAGCCGCAGTTTTTACACTGCCGTACTGCCGGTTTTCGTAGTCAAATGCTACATTATTTAAGGCGTATAAGTGACTAGCTTATAGCGACCGAGTGTGAGAAATACATGTAGGTAACTGTATTTTATATTTACCGACAAATCACACATTGTCGACAGGCGGATTTGAATTGACGAACCTTGGTCCGGGTGACGTCACTGTATGTTAAGAGATGTGTCTTAACACGCTCGGCCACCGCGCCTGTACGTTATCATATATTTATATATAATATTCGAAGTTATTATTATGCTAGATATAGTTACAATTTTTGTCATTTGTTATCAGGGATGGTATAACGTTAACGAAAAAGTTCCTACGCAAGCACTTATACTCGTATATGATAGTATCATGCGACTACTTAAAAATAATCAAAACTTGTTGTTTATAATTATAAATAAATAAATAAATATATCATCACGCCTTTTACCCATTACTGGGTATGGCACTCTGCCGTAGCAAATCTCGGTAAGTGATATATTTCTTCGCGTGAACTGCAGTGATCAGCAGTCAAATCACGACCCCCATAGATGTTAGTGTAGGGGGTAGATTTAATTTGGTGAAAATTGTTTGTCGGCTGTGGGGATCGAACCAGGGTTCTCAAGATCTACAGGTCGATTCGATACCACTGAGCCACCTACCTCATTTATTTATAATTCATTTCTAAAATTTGAAAACAGTACTAATTCTATTAATTAATCGATTGAAACTGTTAGAACCTGACGTCTGCCCTCTTAATTTATGTCATCCTGATCATTATATTATATCATCAAATATATACCCGGAGTAGAATTGAAATATGTAACATAGGAAATGCAATGGTATATTTTTAATATGATGATTGTAAATACAAAAAAATCTGTTGTGGACACCACATGACTTCCTTGTACGCGTATGAAACTATAGATATTTTTTTAATTGCACATATCTGACATTAATTTTTCTTCTTATTTTTTATTCTAATCCATAGCAAACTTAATTAAAAAAAAAAACTAAAAATATATAATTTTTAAATTTACATATCTCGCTTATACAAAAGGCTAATTAAATAATTCTGAATGTGCTAGACGCAGAATTTAATCCTCTAAAACTTTTATTTGCAGCATTTATTTATAAAATCAGAATAATTCCATTTTTTTCAAGAAAAATTGTTAGCAGCTTCATGTAATGTATCACTTCCGGTTAGTTCATTTTAACCAAAATCTATTATGTTATTTTCATTGATATAGTAGTCTTATATACCAAATTTTAAAAGTTTTGGATTATATTTTGATATAGTTTTTCATTAAAATATATTATAGGTTCAAGTAAAGTACCACTTCCGGAAGTTATATAATGACCAAAAAGGGAGGTGCACAACTAGTTGTTATAACAGTCCTAAATACAAAATTTTAACTTTCTATGGCTTATCGTTTATGAGTTATGCGAGATACATATGTACGTACATACATATGTACAGACGTCACGACGAAATTAGTCAAAATGGACTCAGGGAGGGCCAAAATACGTATTTCCACTGAAATCTGAGAACCGAAAATTTTCGCGATTACAATACTTCCTTTACTTCGTACAAGGAAGTAAAAATAAGTATTAAAAACTGCATCTAATGAGTATTTACTTGTTGCTGAATTGTTTTTTATTCAATGAATAAATAAATAAAATTGCTTAACCGAAATTAATAATAAATTATAAGCTTTCAGTATAATTTGATGTTGATGTTTTAGTAACTGTTAAACTTTATAATAAAAATTATTTTATTTTATTGTTTTCCACAGCAACTCAATCCTAAACTTTCTTTATAAAAGCTATTTTCCGTTTGCTTTTTACTCTTGCATACAAAACAATTGAACAAGCAGGTATTCATTAAATGTAGTTTGTAATACTTAACATTTTTTGTATTTACACGTTTGGTCTAATTTAATTCTATATTCAAAATAAATTCTGTTACACATTTCAATTCTAAACTCGATATAAACATTTTTAGCAATTATAATAAATACAAGTAGCATTACTTATTAAGCGAACAGACGTTGATATTTTTATGCATTATTCACGAATGCAAATAAACTTGCATCCCAATCATTTTTAATTAATATTTACTTATTTTGATGCACAATTTCCCGAGTGTAAAGAACAAATTATATTAGAATCCAAACAACTTAAAAACTTGTATTTGTAAGGGCAGTTAGGTTTGAACCTAGAAGTCTTTTTAAAACTCTCCCTTGAGCCACAGATGTCCGTAGTAAAGCTGCTGTCATGCTATGGACTTATGATGTTATGATGGGGTCGGACATAGGACTCGTCACAAGACAAACAAATGCTATTTTACTGTTTTGATACGACAAGTACATAGTTGTCATGGGTAAAGCCCGGATTTTTAGGCAATTGCCTAGATTCAAATTTTAATATACTTTAGGCAATTTCGTTTTTCTATACATAGGTAATATGTTTACGTGTAATGGAAGGTTTTTGTTCGTGCCTTAGAGCCTATTTTTTCTATATTTTGGTTATTGTGCCTATTCTAACTTTTATTGAGCAGACAAGGTATATCATCTACTTCATTGACTAATTCAGCACTCGACAAAGTGTTTCAATCTAACCTATAATATTTAAAGTACTTACTTTAATCAAGTTTTTGTGTGTGAATTTAAAATGCCGAAAGAAAAAACGTTTTTTAGTCAAAATTTTACGTGGCAATTCAATTGTGTCTTTGCCATTAATCAATGGAGCTGAGGTAACTTTAGACGATATGGCTAAATATAAGAACGTCTCTGCCACATTTTGTGATGTCGAACGAAGTTTTCAACTTACAAGCAAGTTCTGACTGACCGAAGTCAGTCCCTTTCCGAAAATTTCATAGAGCAATTGCTCGTAATATTTTGTGAATTAAAGTATACTACATAATTTGAATTTGCATAATAGTTAATAAAATGAGAACCCTACATTATTATTTTTCAGATTGCGTTAATTTTTGTTTAAAATGATTATTTTTTTCTAACGAAGAGTAGATACGAGTACCAATATTAGAAAAAGGATTCGTTAATTTTTTTTTAAACAAATTATTTACATTTAGTCTGCCTAAAATCCCACCTATTTTAGGGTAATTACCGGCCTATATGCCTACTTATTTGGGTGTTTTTAAGAGCCTAAATATCCGGGTTTTAGTCATGGGTTAAGTCCACTGTCAAATCAAGTCCATCGTATTTAATTTCGATATTTTTTTTCATATTAGTTTGATTAAAGTATTGCTTTATAGTTAAACCCTTGTAAGTTAAAAGCACGCACAACTACAATTATTCCTAAAATAAACCAAAAGAAATTAAATCGTATTTTCTACTTTATATTTATTTGAAATTGGCATGAAAATCCATGGTAATCCCGCATTCAATTCAGAGAGATAACCGAAAGGAAATGAAGTTCTAAATTCAATCTGCTCTAAATTTCAAAATAAATTTATATTAGACAAATGATACCTTACCGTTGAAACCGGGTCACAGAATACGAGAATAAATATTGATTCTTTAACAAAACATGGTATTTTATAATCCAAATATACATAGCATCGTCAAATACGCCAGAAGACGCAAGTAGGTATAAGTGTGTCAAACAAAGTAAACTGTCCCAAACCCCAACGTTCGAGATTGGAGAAATGTTGGAAAACGACGATTCACTCGCGGAGACAACGTGTGTGTCTGCAGCCCGTACGTTTTCGGTCCAAGATTTTTTAATTATTATCTGCTAATGGTATGATACATGATAGATCTTCATATTGTATACTAGTTATTTACGTAATCAGTTATGAAAAGTTTGATATTGTTTGACGAACATAATATTTATATTACGTACAAAATTTTATCTAATTCCGCTAATATAATTTTTAAAATACATAAAATTCTAGGTTTATGATAGCTCAGTATATTTCAAAATCAATAAATCAATTTACCAAAGCGTTGCTGTGAAAATAAATGAATAAAATTTTTAAATTTAAAGCTTATGTCATCATTGAAAATGAGTTCTGAATCCGAGACAGACCTTCCTTCTGATATCAAAGAATCCAGAATTCAAGATTAGTTAGAATTATTTTGAGAATTAGACTGTGTATTTCTTTCTATTTACCTGTTACTAAATTTAAGGTAATTGTTTCCATAGCACTAAATAGATAACATCTTAATCACATGTTGATAAACTGTAGCTTCGAACATTTTAGTCACGGACGGAAGATAACATCTGATGTATTAACATAGACAAACAGATAGTTTGTTTGTGATATTAAACACAGGATGAAGTTAGCTTCTTGCACCTGCCATTGTATCTTAATCTTACTTTTCAAATAATTACTAAAACTTTACATTTGTTTGTTGACTTAATTTGCGGTCGTAGAAAACGTATAGTGTGTGATTCGTATTAAAGCTCTTTAAATAATCCTTGTTTAATTATTTGTTTGTAATTATTTGTTTCATTGTTGCTTGGGGTTGATAGCCAACCATACATATCCATCAAATGGGGTAACACGAACCCCCTGAAATATTCACTGAACATGTGTACATTAAATTCATACTACAATTCATTGGTCTTCCTCTTTCAAATTTTATAACTAGATTTAATTGATATTTGAATGTGGTAGGTGGTTCAGTCGATCTTGAGATCCCTGGTTCCATCCCCACTGCCGACAAACAATTTTCACCAATTTAAATCTCCCCGTCCACTAATATCTTTGAGGGCCGTGATTTGACGACGGGTAACCACACTTCACGCGATGAAATATATCACTGACCGAAATCTGCTACGGGCGAGTGCCAATGGGTAAAAGGCGTGATGATATATTTATTTATTTGAATGATAAGTTTTTATATAATAACAAATACTCAGCCTCAGTAATCTCCAGTAATAGAATAATAACATAATCGGAACGAATAACATACAGTTAAACCCGTAGAAATAAAAAATAAAAAAATATATATATATATATTTACATAATCTATACAAACAACTTCTAAAATTAAATCTTTTGAATAAAATCCAGCTAAAAAAGGCATCCCACATAAAGCTAAATTAGAAATGTTTATACAAATACATGTTAAAGGTATATAAACTATTAAATTTCCTGGTAACCGTACTTCACACGAAGAAATATATCACTTATCGAGATCTGCTTCGGCAGAGTGCCACATCCAGTAATGGGTAAAATGCGTGATGATATATTTATTTATTTTACGTTTTCTGGGATGAGACACAAATAACCGGACTCTAAGAAAGAAATTTGAATTGAATCATCACTTATTTGTTCACATGTAAGTAACTAGACCCTCGGCACCCAATTTAAAGTTTGTGCGGAAAACGCACAGAACGAAAGACACCAATCTCGGATAACAGGAGAAAAGTGCGGTGAGCACAGTTTCATGAAGTTCTTTCGGCAAGTTTTAGTTGGCGGACAATACTTCTTCACTTTGCTTTCAATAAGACACTCCATGGATCAAATTCCATCTTTATTTTCTATTCAGAGCCCTTCGCTCTACGTGTGGCAATTCAATCCGCGCCCTTCGAACCAGCGATTTCGTCTGTTGTACTTTTGATGATGTCTCAACGACCGATAGAAAAAAGATTTTCAGATGAATTATTTAACACCTCCACCGACTGAAATTCTAGAATCGTCTGAAAACTTCTCTCATAAAATTTGTCACTGGGTCGTATTTCACTATATATAAACCATTCTTCGCGAAATATAGAATTTATTATTGCTTATTAGAAAGTGATATTTTCTTGGCATTTGACCTAAAAAACTTCCATTGGGAATTTTACCGATTCGGAGAACTGCCAATAACGAAAAGTGCTTTTTGCTCTTACATTTCTTTCTGCTTAATGTATTTATTTTAGTGACAATGATTATTATTTTTTCTGTTGCAGGTTAGTCGTGATATCAAGTGTTTTGGAAATATTCTATGAATAGTTATGTATGTTTCAAACAAGGTAAAAATATTTTTTATTAATATATAAATGAAATTAATGGTTTTTTTTAACATTATTCAATTTAAAATTTAAAATATAGGTAACAACAAAGACAAAATTAATTGTCATTCATGCACTTGGTGAGACTAGGTATAATAAAAAATATTAAATAAAACTCGAGGCAAAGTCTAACGCGTCCATGGTTACTAACTGTGCTGGCCGGCCTCCGACGATGCCCTCATAAGGTGACTCGGAGGCTGAATTTTGTGAGACTTTGCCTAGAGTTTTATTTAATATTTTTTATTATACCTAGTCTCACCAAGTGCATGAATGACAATTAATTTTGTCTTTGTTGTTATTTAAATTGCTATTGCGTAGCTTTTCATTTTTTTCGGTAGATGGCATTAATGGTTCGACAGAACTTCTTATGTCATCTTACCGTTTGTTAGAGATCTTATTCTCTGCTGGCACAGTTCTTCGTCACCAGCTTCTTCACATGAACTTTGTTCTAGGTGAAGAAGTGAGTTATATCATGCTGATGAGCTCTAACAAGAGCGAAACGCGTCCATGGTTACTAACTGTGCTGGCCGGCCTCCGACGATGCCCTCATAAGGTGACTCGGAGGCTGAATTTTGTGAGACTTTGCCTAGAGTTTTATTTAATATTTTTTATAAAATATAGGCTTCAAATTATTTGAATTTTGAATCAAAATGACAACAATCTGTTTTATTTTATTTGAAAGAGATAAATCATTCGACAGGAAAAGTTTCCCTTACATAAATTCTAACAAATACTACATATAATATAGAGAAAAGATGTTTAAAAAGGCAGGAAATAAATGTAGCTATAAATAAAATTTAAAAATATTAGAGAAAAGCGAATAAAACAAATGTGCAGTAATGTAAAAATATCAGGCGGAGAATAATTTTTGAATAAATCATTAAAAAGAAGATATATTCTGGTCACGGCCAAATTCAAAGCTTAGTTTGTACTTTTATTTGATAACACAAACATATTGTAACATATCAGATTGGTAATGATGAGAACCTTACCGCTGATTGTTGTGCTGAAGGTGGATAATAAATAATGAAAGCTACAATTGCGAATAATAAATATTTGATTAACAACAATATAATGTATAATAACTTAGACAAAAGACAACGAATTAATTAAACAATAAATATCAAATTATTTTGAGCAGTATTTCACTACCTTTGAGTTTATAGTTTATCGGTTTAAAATATGTTTGTTAGTATTTGTTCTAGTCTTATAGTTTATAATTATTTCCAAGGATTATCTTTTTAATTCATATTTATACTTTAAAAGAAATTTGACATTAAAGGAAAAATTAGAAACTGACATGTAACTATTTATTTTAAAATTAGTTTGAAATATATATATTGTTATTATTATCTATTTCGTATAATAACTTGGGGTAGATGGCTCAGTGGTATCGAGTCGGCCTGTGAATTTTGAGAACCCTGGTATGATCCCCATAGCCGACAAACAATTTTCACCAAATTAAATCTACCGCTGTGACTCCTCCCTCCCCCACTAACATTTTTGGGGGCCGTGATTGGACGGCTGGTAACCGTATCTCACCCGAATAAATATATCATACCCAGTAATGGGTAAAAGGCGTGATGATATATTTAATTTTTATAACTTGGAAACAGTTACATTTTTTATGTTGATATATTATTATACTTCATATTGCTATTTTATGTTTTTTTTTAATAATTATTTTGACGTTTATGCTTCAATAAGTGACTCGCAATACTCCGTTATGGGGGCATCATCCTTCTCCTTTCATTTGTAATGTTGGCTCTATAACAAACAAGACCATATGTTACGAATTTTCTTTATAGCGTTAAACCATCAAATTTATCGATAGCTATTTAAAAAAATATTGAAAATATTGTTTTTATAACATTATGTAATAAGTCTCAAAGAATGAAATCTATTTGAATGACCTCAGATACTAATTATCAATAAATATTTGCAAAAATAATTTGAAATCAATAATCTCGTTCCAATTGTTTTAAAAGCCAAATTAATTAAACAACTGCGCTAAACCCTCCTTACGACACGCGTATTATTAATTCAAGAGCAAAAACATTTCGGTTAGAGGCGTGTTTGTGGTGCTTGATCACCGGGGTTAATTACCCTTGAAGTAGGAAAATGTGAAGTCAATCAAATGATTTCCCCTGAGGCGTGTATAACGCATTTTGTGGCCAGGTGCGGGCTAAGCAGTGACATCTCATACAAACCTCACGCGCTTCTACATTTCCATACAATGACGGAATTAATCACAAACGCGCCGATAAGTACCGAGAAGCTCCGTAAACTAAGGGAAAAAATCTTGCGTGAATGGCCTAATGGTGACCGTGACATACGAGAACGATTTTGATAAGCATAAACTGACAACAATCCACATTGTTCCCAGAGGCCAGAGTCGGTTGTGTTGTGTAGTATTGAATAGAAATAAAATAAAACCGTCAAATATAGAAATGAATTCTGTCATTGAAAATTCCACACAAATTGAGTTACGAATCCAGGAAATTGGATAAAGTCAGTGGTTCACGTTTTTGAACATTGTAACTTTGTAACTGAAAAACTGTGAAAGCAATGTGATTTATGATTCGATCACTGAATTTACTGTAATTCAATAAGTTCCAAATTTCAGATCAATTGAAGTAATTTTATGTTATTAGGAAATATTTTCAGTGAAACTTTCTAGCTATCGAATTACAGCTTTTGTTACAGCAATTCAATTATTTTTATATTCCAATTTACAATACTTTTTGTTTTATCTTGTTTTATAATTAACTTACGTAAAATAAATAAATACAACAATTAAGTTTACTTATTTATTTATTTATGCTACTATGTACAAGTACCGGAACAAAAGCGAGGCAAACTGGGCTCTAACCTCGGGCGCAAAAAGAAAAATATATCAATTTCATATTAGGATTCTGATATTTCAGTTATTATTTAAATACTTATTTTTAATAAATAAATAAATATAACAACGAAGACAAAATTAATTGTCATCCAACACTTGGTGAAACTAGGTTAATAAAAAGTATAAATTAAACACTTGGCTAGGTTTCACAAAATTCAGCCTCCAAGTCACCTTATGAGGGCATCGTCAGAGGCTGGCCAGCACAGTTAGTAACCATAGACGCTCTTAAGAGCGAAACGCGTCTATGGTTACTAACTGTGCTGGCCAGCCTCTGACGATGCCCTCATAAGGTGACTTGGAGGCTGAATTTTGTGAAACCTAGCCAAGTGTTTAATTTATACTTTTAATTTTTTTAATAAATAAATATAATAAAATAAATATATCATCACGCCTTTTACCCATTACTGGGTGATATTAGTGGAAGAGGAGCCACAGAGGTAGATTTAATAAATAAATCTACCAATTTTACGTTGTGCAAATATTAGGGACGCAAGTGTGAGATCTGTTTATCTAAGAATTGAGAAACTGATTGTTGCTTGTTCACTGTACATTGATGACAATAATTTTTATTGCATCATAAATGAAGACTTTGGTTTGTTTTCAAATTTAATTATTATTTTTTTGTATATTTTAAAATAAATATCTGAGAAGAAGACAACTGCAGGTATCAAGATAGACTATGTTTGAAACAATATGTTTTAATCAGTATGCAAGAGATTGAAAATATGTTGAATTATTTTGATGTTCATATTTTTTCCACACAAATATGTGCTAACTGCAAATCATTATAATAACTTATAGCCCAATTATCTAAAAAGTGTTAGCTAATCCTTAATTCCAGGTTATTAAACTAAACCATATTTACAAATACGTTTAAATAAACTCTAAAATAATCTTGACACCATTTGATTAATTTTTGTAATTTAGACCAGAATAAGATTAGTTAATCAAAAATGCAGGATTAGCTAAAACTCATTTAAGAATTGAACTGTTTATTTATACGGGTTGTAGCGTTGCACGCGAATTTCATTTGTAGGTCGATATCGAATTGACAACCTACGTTTTCCACTTCATACTAGCAAAATGATAATTTTTTATTTAAAAATGAGTTAAATAATTTACTAACAATTATTAACTTTTATTTAAGGAGAATTTAATTAGTATCGGTGTCGGTCGAATTTCTCTCTCTCTCTCTAAATGACAATTAAAAAGAAGGAGGACCCCAATGACTAGGGAAACAGGAGTATCTTGCCAAAATTGAAGGCATGAGATTACGTGGACAACACCCTCATACGTGCGTCTCTGTCTGTTTTTGTAACATGACGATTATTTAAACTATGTTACTTCATTGTTGTACTATAATTTATAATACTACAGGTATGATTACCTTTAATAATCACACAACTTAATAATATTAGCTCTAAGCTTGGGTATGATTCCCTCATAATCAAAAACTGTGTCACTGTAGACGAACCCGGTTGTCAATGCCTATATAGGAGTCTCTCGGAACGAAGCTACGCTTAGACACTGTGACAGAAAAATTCAGTTGATGCCATATTTCGAACACAGGTGACGTGGTGTAGCGGTTAGCATCTCTGCCCTGTATGCGGAAGGTCCCTGGTTCGAATCCAGGCGTCATCAGAATTTTTCTGTCATAATATAAATTAACTTTAGTATAATTTATAATATACACAAACAAATATTTGATGAGAAATATGGAGACATATGTCAAGAGTCGAAAATCTCGACATGTAAATATCGTCTCGTCCTTCATTTACACAAAGTTCACTCGTCTCGTCCGTATCACTACATGCCTCAGTTGTAAGAACTTCAAGTTTTAGAAAGTATCAGTAAAGGGTTAGAAAAGTGAGTGGCTTGTTTCAATTCAGTTAAAAATTACAATTAAAGTAGCTTAAAATAGAACTAAACTTTAATTTTGTTAGCGGCACAATGTTATATTAAATATGTCAACATTGAAATTAAAATCATGCAAATTAATTGCAAAAACAATTATTTTGTAAATTTGTATTTTATTTTTAATGATTAATTTCTCTTTTCGTTGCACAAGGTATAAATGACCTACAGATACAAATTGAATTTCGCATGACAAAATGGTAATTAAAACAGTACAAATTAACTTTATCAGAGGCACATTCGAGCGGGGGTGGGCCATCACAATTATTAATAACCCCGTATACGAATTACTCATGATGCTCGCATATGAATTATGTGCGCGTGTAACATTTTAATTAAGTGCGTTTTAAGTTAAGAGATTATCCGACAAAGCACACACCTGCCGCCGTCACCATTTGCGTTGGAGGCGGCGGTGGCGGCGGCAACGAATACCGAATTAATACAGTTATTAGGCGTGATTTATCACCTCCGAACAATTAAACAATGCACGTCGCCCGGGACAAAATGGCGTCGAGACAAATCCACCACCACCTGAGAGGAAATCGTAAATATCTGGCAGGCCTTGCGGAAATTCTTCTGGATTACAATGTTGTGTAAATTTATTCTTTAAGTGGTTTATATTGCGTAGTCTGCGGTATTTATTATTATCATAATTTTTATTAAATTATTCCGTAGAAAATGGAATATGTAGGTATATAAAGTTTAAAAGATTTAAAAGTGAAATGTAATTACATAAAATTTAATGCTCATTTCATAGTTAATTAAAAAATTACTTAATTTTTTTATTTTTATTTTCTTTAGAAACTTAAGTACATACTCGTATATAACATCGAACTATATTCCATAAAAAATGTATTATCTTAATTTCATACTATATAGTATTTCCATATTTAAAGTAGTGATTTCAGTCCAGAAAGTGAGACTTTCCAGTTCAAGTACTGTAATAAACATTACAATACTGTTATCTATTCATACTGAATCATGTTTACTGTTGTGACTTCAGTCCGGAAAGTGAGACTATACAGTACTAGTACTGTTATAAATATTACGGTACTGTTATCGTGAGGTTGTTAGGTAACAATCAGTTTTTGACATTATAATTATAATTATTTTAACATGGCACTTTCAAGGTTAGGATATAAAAATAACGTTTAATAATTAAATGTGCCACATCATACGTCCGTTCATAATTTTTTACGAAACTCATTTAGAAATTTTAATAAACTTGGCTCCTTCGTCGCCTCGGAAACATATTATTCATATCGTAAAAATGTATGCACCGGTCTTATAAATAACTATTTTATATAACAGTCAAAAAGTTTATCTTTATATATGTGATACTGTCGATACAATTTATATTTTATGTACAATTGTATTTTATTTTAGTGGTATCGAGTCGGCCTGTGGATCTTGAGATCCCTGGTTCGATCCCCACAGCCGACAAACAATTTTCACCAATTTAAAAAATCTACCCCTGTGGCTCCTTCACCACTAATATTTTTGGAGGCCGTGATTTGACGGCTGGTAACCGCACTTCACGCGAAAAAATATAACACTTACCGAGATCTGCTTAGGCAGAGTGCCACACTCAGTGATGGGTAAAAGGCGTGATGATATATTTATTTGTATTTTATTTATTTTTTATTATTAACGATCGCTGTTAAAATTACTTTATTGGCCGGTGCTGTTGACAACCTTCACTATAACTTTTTAAATCGCAAATATTTATTGTGAATAAATTTTAAACAGAGTTTTCTTTTCTTAGTTACAGAATTGTATTTATCGATCTACATACAATAAAGGAATGTATTACTACTAGTAGTATAGTAGTGATTTTTTCCCAAAAGTAATAAAAGTTAAACAACTAAATGACAACAGCAAACAATAACATATGCACCAAAAATATTATTTAAAGCTACTAAGTTACTAAATTACTTGCCAAGCCTACATCTTACACATTCCAAAAGAGAGACGACTTGTCTCAACTAAAGCTAAGTTACCACTAGCTAATTGTTATTGTTTTCTATGGCACATATTGCTAAGGGGTAAGAGAGTGATATTCGTTTCTTTGGTTCAAGATAACCGTTCCTCTGCAAGAGTTTACATAAAAACCCAGACGCAGAAGGTCAAACTATTCCAGGTCAACGTACATCTAATAATTTACCCAGATATGTCATTATATGTACTGTCTAAACAAAGCACGACAATTATTCATAGCAGCCATAAAATTGATAAATAATGATCTAAGGAAGACTGAAATTATTACAAACATATTCATTAATAAATTTGTTAAACCAAACTTTGTCAAGTCAACTTTTAAAACGCTACTTAAAGTATTATTTAATTAGTCTATATTTCTCAAAACTGAGATGATAGCAAAATATCCTAATTATAACAAAAATGAATTCTGATTTTTTCATTTTGTTATATATTGTTGAATTCAAATAGAATAAAAATTTACACCGTTCTAAGGTCTAAGATTTTATTTTATTTTATTTTATTTTATTTTAAATGTACATCTGTCCAACAGAGAAATCCAATTACTGGACAGGAACAAAACAATAATAAAAATTCAAATCAAATAGCTGACAATATAAATTGAAAATAAACAACATAATTTTCCAAATTAAACATAATAAATGAAAATTTTTAGAAAACATACACAACAATACAACAATAAAAGTATAAACATTCACCTTATAACTTTGAAAATACATCTAATAAGTTTGGAGCATTATTTACATTTATGCACATCCTAATAATAGGAGATTTAAAGGAGATATTTGAGTGCGCGGAATCGGGATAGAAAGGATGCATATTTCTAGTCGTGAATAAAGGTGCATGAAAATTTATTTGAGCAAGGGTTAAGGGATCATCAATACGAGCTTGAACTAATTTGTGTAGATAAGTTACAGAGATATTCTTCCTGCGGTTAAGTAATGAATCAAAATTAAAAATATTTAAGAGAGTAGTATAAGAAAGATTCCAGGAAGGATAAGTTCCCACAATCTTAAAGTGAACATATTTTAAAAATTTTCTTTGAATTTTCTCTAACATTTCCATTTGAACATTATATATTGGCTCCCATATTATGCAACTATACTCTAACTTAGATCGTATAAAAGAATAGTACAAGGAAAATATTGCTCCAATATTTATATAAAATATTGTGCTTTCGAATCGACAATAATACCTAATACTGATTCCATCCGTTATTATTGTGAGTATTTAGTTCTCATTCTCAATAGACTATAATAACAAGCGCAACAGCAACATGAATAAGAAACAAATGCCAAGTCGTCAAGGGAAACAAATTCCCATCTCTCTGCCTGCGAAGATTAATCCTCGCATTGCCGCAGTCAAACTGCGGAGTCCGGGCGACGTTCACCGGAATCACTCAGTGTCTTCGTTCTCTGTCTCCTCCAACCCCTGGCCCTCACTCTTCCGGATCCTCTTAGCGCTCAAACTATTTATAACAATGATGCCAACCGTACAAACGTTGCGATTGAAGCGTGCTCTTGTGATGGAATTAATAAACGGCGGTGTAAATATGTTAATACCGCAACGTGTAACTATGTGAATTGTGAATGTCTCGCTTTCATTTTACTGTTGTTGGTTGTTGAGTTGTTGAGTTGTTCAATGATGAAGGGTGAAACACTTTGACAAGATGTGACGGTTTTTGTCAAGGTTTATATAGGATCCTTTGTTGATTCGTGTAATTTCATTCGCGATGCTTTTCAATGCTAGAAATCTGTGTGTAGCTTCAATGCTAAGCATTATAACACATACGGGGCAAATTTCCTTTGAAAATTCTACTACAAAAAAAAAACAAACAAACATAACATGCCAAACTTTACCAGTAATATCAGCGTTCAGAGTACTTAATATCTTTTCAAATTATTACTATTTAACATGATAAATATTGATTTAAGTAGAATAAATTTTAAAATGGAGTTGGTGGTCTAGTGGTTCTGAGGGACCTAAGTTCGATTCCCTCAACCGACAAACTGGCTTTCATCAATTTAATATCAATTTTTGTGGCTTCCACTCCACTAATAACTTTTGGGGCCGTGATTGGACGGCTGGTAACCGCATTTACAAGTATACAAAAATGATAATACGAAATTGAATGTTAAAGAGAAAATTAGAAATACCGCCAGGATCGGAACCTAAAATCTATGATCTTCGAGCATTGCGACCGTATCTAGTTGGATAGAGCATATGTCAGGAGTTACTAGATCCCAGATTCAAATCCTGGTGGTATTTAAATATTTCTCTGTATAATTAAATTTCATTATATCAGTTGTTAAATATATACATTACATGTGACGAACAAAGTAGTAAAGAAAATGTATATTTTATGCAGATAATTTATTATCGTAATTATAAACAAATATATCATCACGCCTTTTACCCATTACTGGGTGTGGCACTCTGCCGTAAGCATATCTCGGTAAGTGATATATTTCTTCGAGTGCAGTGCGGTTACCAGCCGTCAAATCATGGCTCTCAAAGATGTTAGTGGAGAAGGAGACACAGGGGTAGATTTAAATTGTTGAAAATTGTTTGTCGACTGTGGGGATCGCACCAGGGTTCTCAAGATCCACAGGCCGACTCGATTCCACTGAACCACCAATCCGATAATTATATATCGTAATTATAAATGCATGAAATAAATTTATGATTTCATTAGTTACTTTATTTACTTTTACTGTACACTAGTATTGTTTTTTATTAAACCATTAATGCTTCCTTACTCCAAACTTGAGAACCCAGGTTTCACAGTCGATAAATAATTTTCATCACATTAAAACTTAGAGGACCGTGATTTGACGGTTGTTAACCGCACTTACCGCGAAGAAATATATAACTTATTGAGATTTGCTTTAGCAGAATGCCTCACACAGTAATGGATAAAAGGCATGATTATTTTTTTTTCTTTTTTGACTATTTATTAATTTAAAATTGTTTTATTATTTAATGTACAATTCTAATTCAAGATTTAACCGAATGCAGACTGTTTAAATTACATCTTTATAACTCAATTTGGCAATCGTAGTCCAATAGATGAAATCAATATAAATTTAGGTTTATTAATTAACAAACATGAGGTCGTGCGTTCAAATTTTATTGACTGCAAGTGTATAAAAAATCGATTGTATCTGACTGGTAGTTGTAACTGTAGAGCCCCTGTACTGTAATTGGAATTTAGGGCCTGTTGTGCAGAATAACAAATACATAAATAAATAAATAAATTATGGCAGAAAATCAGAATGTTAATATGAAAGTGACTAATAATTGAATTATGACGTTATTGATTAACGTATTTAGAAAAGAGAAACATCACAGTATCAATAAAGCCATTAATCTAATAAATAATCACCTTCATAATAATTAAATTACCTACTTAAATACTTATTACGCTGTATACTAAAATAATAAAACAAGCTAACATTACGATAGTAAAAGGCCTCCAGACAGAATACACTTGGTTGCAAAACAAATGTGCGAGATGTACAGCGTTAAAAAGAAGCGTTAGTAGGGGTCAGGACAGCTTAAAGTGTCAGCTTTCCCTGAATGAGGACAAATACAGATAGCCAATATCCGGTCGGCGGGCAGACGCCGAACACGACGCCCCAACAATGTAATAGTCCATCCTCGATCACCATCTGTGAATGTCCATTGCGGTTACGCTGCCATTAGCTTAAACGTCCTTTAGCGTTCCCCTTCCACCGCCAATATATTATACATCGTTTGATAACCGATAGTTACACGAAACGCTCTCGCAGGATAATAATTTATGCCTTTCATTCCGAATGTTTACGGTAGTTGTTTGTAACTCCTTGTAAGAAGTAACAAAGTTACAGCGATGTGAATATTTACATTCATATTGTTTTCTTTATGGAAGAAATAATAGCTATTTGTATAACGAGGGAGGAAAGTGTATTGTTTAACGCACGAAACGTGGCTGAGGGAAATAATCACACAAGGGAGGTAATGACACTTTACTCCACAGTTATACATATGACTTTTTATACGATAATTTAACTTCAATATAAAGTAAGTCATAAAGAAAAAACTAATTTATCGTTTTGACAGCGGATAAAAAGTTAGGTAACTTTTTGCAAGTGATAAATAGTTATATGTGTATTAAGAGCGTAAAGTGATTCTTTGTTACTCGAGCACGGTAATTTCAGCGCGAGTTGAAGGCGACAGCTGCAATAGTGCGAGAGGAACAAAAACACTTTACGCTCATGATACACACATAATTGTTTCTACGATTGCATCTTAAAATTATTAAAAAACGTATACGTACTGAAAATAAATTTGTTCTGTCAACTGTCAATATGACAAGTTTCTGATTTGTTTGTCTCCCTAGTAACTATTGAAATATGCGCGCATTTAATATCTTTTTCGCGCGTTGCCATTGGAGACGCGTAAAAAAGATATTTACCTTTCTCCTAGCAACCAAATCGAAACACCAACTACATTAATGTTATTTACAGAATTTATCGTTATAATAATTGTAGTTTTACTAATAGCACTTTTAAATAAACCTTTTCATAAATATAATGTCGTTAAATTATCTCGCCGAATTAAACTCGAGCATTTTATTTTCTTTGGATAAATTTTGACAACTGAACCTAGTAACCTGACAGCAATTTGACTCGAAAACTGTTTATAAAATAAAATCACTCCACCTACGGTGTCGTAATTTTATTAAAATAGTTTTCTCGTCAAATTGTTTCATGACAAACAGAAGTATATCCGGCAAAATAAAAAGCTCTTGTATAATTACATTCGATCATTCTTTCATGTCATTTAAATAAACATTAAAACATACTGATCATGATATTTTTTTATTTTAAAACCTTTTAGAAAGTGGTACAAAATTTTTCACGCAACTGCATTATGTCCATTAAAAACTTTTAAATTTATTACAATGATGGTTTATTTATCAGCAGCATTATGTAATCATGTTTTTAATTGGTTGAAAACAGTCCACAAAAGTAGCTGACAGCCCGGTACTAAATTATTGCTGGGATGTTTATAAAAACGTTGTATTTCGAATCTGAATTCTGCATAAATGTCAAAGTTGTTCGACAGTTGCGTGAAAAAGTATTTTAGTGCTGTCTTTCATTAGCCTAAACATCCACTTCTACCACCAAAATGTTGTACATTGTTTGATAGTTAGATAAAACGCTTTTGCTAGATACTAATTTATGCCTTTCATTTGTAATATTTGCACTAATGATTTACAACTCCTTGTAATGAGTAACAAAGTTACAGCGATGTGAATATTCATTAGAAACGTGCATAAATTACAAACGAATTTGTACTTTTTAACGAATTTTTACGAGTTTTTAACTTTTAATAAAACTTGCTTATGGATGCTGTCAGCATTGATAATGCGATTATCTTAAATTCTCATCAAGTAATAAAATTTGCTAAAACATTATGCGCTCGTATTTTATTCAACCAGCGAAATAATTTATAAGCGTTAATTTTTGCAAAGCTGTGATGGAAATTAGCCGCGTTTGCGAATAGTCACGAGTGTTTGTGTCAGTAATCGATCGTATTTAAAACGATGTCGAGCGACGGTCATTAAATGGAAGGAAATGAAAATGGTCTTATTTGTGTGTCCGGTAGTAAAGTTTACATTTACACAAACATTTACCGTTTAAAACTAATCCACTCTCAAATCATAAAATACACTTCGCTTATTTTATTCCCGTTTAATTTCTCTGTCCTTATTTTCACCTGCTTGACATTACCCTATTTTTAGCGTGGCAACTCTGTTACTAATTACTTATCTCAGTTAATGAGAATGACTCATTACATTTATTATTGTTTTATATTGTCATAAACTATAATAATTTGTTTATAATAAATGATAACCATAATTATGGGGTAGGTGGCTCAGTGGAATCGAGTCGGCCTGTGGATCTTAAAGAATCCTGGTTCCATCCCCAAAGCTGACAAACAATTTTCACCAATTTAAATCTACCCCTGTGGCTCCCCCTCCACTAATATCTTTGGAGGCCGTGATTTGACGGCTGGTAACCGTTCTTTACGCGATAAAATACATCATTACCGAGATCTGCATGACAGAGTGCCACACCCAGTAATGGGTAAAAGGCGTGATGATATATTTATTAATTAATTTATTTATAACCATAATTTAAAATGCAATTAAATTAAAACGTCGCTCAAACTGCCGTGTTAGTACTAAATATATATTTAAATAAATAATAGTTATTTACGTAAAAAGCCAGGAAAGTGTTCAATTACAGGATATGTAGATAGCCAAAGAGTTTACGAATCCTGTACGACGCTTTACTGACGTGTTACATATAACATTATACTTGAAACTTATAAACAAATAACAAATATTTTAAATAAAACATTTCAGTAATAACACACATATATTTCGATATATATGAAAAACTTATTTCAGGCAACATCAGGTATTTATAAATAAATATATCATCACGCCTTTTACCCATTACTGGATGTGGCACTCTGCAGAAGCAAATCTCGGTAAGTGATATATTTCTTCGCGTGAAATGCGGTTACCAGCCATCAAATCACGGCCCTCAAAGATATTAGTGGAGGGGGAGCCACAGGAATAGATTTAATTTGGTGAAAATTGTTTGTCGGCTTTGGGGATCGAACCAGGGTTCTCCAGATCCACAAGCTGACTCGATATCACTGAGCCAATCAGACAGGCCCAGCAGATAGTGTGGGTAGTGTGGGTAGTAGTACCCACTCGAGACACTCCGAGTGGGGAAAGTACCCACTCGGGATTTTGGGTGAGAAAATATTTCATAAATGCTGAATTCCAGAAATACCTCATTTCCTAACCGTCAATATCCCTTTTTATTCACTGTACATCGTTTAACAATAGTTGTTAATTGGTTAAACAAAATGAAAGAAAGTTTTTGTTATATTTCAATATTTAAATGCTCATTGTTTCAATTCTATCAGTGTAACATTATTTCAGTTGACTTTTCATACTTCGCGCTGTTTTTGCTTTGCAAAAATAAACCAACAAGACTGTTCAATGTATATATTTAGAAACTGCGGAGCGCCGCATAGTTCTTACTTTGCAAAAATAAATAACGATTAAAATGTTTAAATCGATTATGTTTCGTATTTTTCTCTTTAAATACTTTTTCGGTGGGTGGTGTGGGAGGAGCGGGGAACCCCCACCCAGGTCAAATATCCACTCGGATTCAACACAAACTGCCGGGCCTGCAATCAGGTATATATTTGAAGATTCAAATAACATTTTATTTTAGAATGAAGAATATAAGATAGAGGAAGAATGAGATGTTTATATGAGAAACGCTGTTGAAACATTGGAATGAAAGAAAAATTAACTCGCTGCAATATTGGTCGGTTCTACATTTGAAATGAAATAAATGAGAAATAAAAAGATATATCGGCGTCCCAAAAAACAGAGTTACCCTCCCCAAAATACTTGTATTTTAAAGCAATTACATTCATATTACAAATTAAAGAACTACATCAAAAAGTGCGTCAAACAACATAAAAGTTAAAATATTCTATTTCCGGTGTAATTGGAAGTGACACCAACTTTGTTATTTTAAATGGAACATCCTGTATTTTTTTTTAAACTTGGGTTCAACGTGACATTCTCAATTCAACCATATCTAATAAGTGCATTTTTCTACGGTTGTTATGAAAAGACGAAATTTGAAAATAAAAGCAAGAATAATATTTACCTTTTTTTAAATTTTGAATGTGATTTGACAGCAAATAAGTTTTTACCATAACGTCCTGTTTCTACTCTTTTCTCTTTACAAAATTACCCACTATGAAACTGTCTAGCTGTGATTTAAAAATTAAAAGTAAGAAAAATGTTTAGGTAAGCGCTCGATTAATGAAACGCATCATTAGTGACGGCTCGTTAGAGTTTGTAGCTCCTTTAAAAAACAAAATTACGTCGTAAATATTGCGGCAGTTTATGCCACTACCAATAAAAACTCTACACCTATCACACAAATTGTCCCATTAATACTGCACAATTAATTTCTCGTCTCTAGAAGTCACTTTCTAAACTATTATAGACCGTTAAATAGCGTAATACCATAGTGTTAAACATATCTTATCCTAAACATCTTAGAACTATTTTTAACTTTTACGAATCTGATGTTTCGAAAGGTTAGTACGCTACCATAGCTATGTAAAGATCAGAAAATAATTTAATAATGCTATGTAACTAATTTTAATTTATTTATAAATAATATTCCACTGTTTATAAATTATTATTTTTGTTATAGGATGATTGTAGATTATTTAAATTGTTTCGCACAGAACCGAACTACTAGCACATTTTCTAATTTTTTTTTCTACGATTGCTTTGAAAAGTAGGCAATTACACTTTCATTTGTCATCGTAAAGTTGACGTTTTCTGTGGAAAAATCGAAAAATATTTTATTCGCGTCTCCAATGGCAACGTGCGAAAAATGTCAAATAAGCAACTACAGCAAACATAAATTATTCATTGAAAAGATTATCTTTTCGCACATATCATAAACGAAAAATATAACTTTTTGACACAATCGAAGAAAAAAACTGTCAAAAACGACATTTTTACATCGTTATTTGAAAGTGAAGTTTGTGTTGTTTTCTCATTTTCAGGGTTACAATACATTAATAATATCTAATTATATTATTTTTTATTTTATCTTAAATTTAATTAAATAAATCAATAATTATTGTATTATTCTTTTTCGACAGTTGTAGAAAAAGTTTTATATTTTGTGGGCGAAATTCAGGGTTTTTAGCGCGTTCAAATGTCCTTTTTGTCTCGACTAAAAATATTTTTTTCACGCGTAACAAAAAACACCCATTTCGCGCACTTATTACAAAAATAACTATTTTCTACTACTGTCAAAAAAATGTTTACTTTTTTCACTAATATCAATGTAGGTAATAAGTCATTTTTCATGACAACTTGTTTGACAGCGACCGCGAAAAAGGTACTTTCGCGCCATAGTGCAACTGAGTAGCTACCTTCCGTAAGTTGCTGTAGGTAACGTATATTATTGATATTATTGAACAGTTGTATTAAAATAATTATCTTATGCTTTTTTTATTGCGAAATATATTTATCCGTATCGAGTAATCGTATGACTCGCCAAGCCTCGTCAAACAAACTTCATCTCTTTGTGTGGTATACAGCCATTTTGTCCCAATCTCATACTACTTTTGAACTAAAATCATATGAAAAAATCGCTATTTCCACATTTTTACTTTACCTATGCATTGTTTTTGTGAAAACAAAAACATCAATAACACTCTATATAACCTTAATTTTTTTCTGGAAGTGCAAAAAACTAGTCTTTCCAAATCAATTCATATTTTAAATGTGAACTAAACGATAATTGATTCTGATTTCGCAACACGGAAATAATCCATGCTAAAGAACACAATTAGTATATTACTTATTAGTAGATATTATTTCAAGTTTTTATTAAAATTGGTATTTAAGTTATTTTAAGATATCATTGATTATTTTATATTATTTTTGTATGAACCAGGAAATTGAACCTATAATGTAAAACTATTGACATTTAATCGTTTAATGCCGATCCTTTGGGTTTTGGTGACCTCTACGTCAGCTACTTCCTCTTTGAGTAGAACTTAGTGGAAAGAGTAAATATGTGAACATGTCATTGACTTGTTTATCGGATATGTTTCGTTGTAGCGAGGAAGGGTTGCCCTGGCATATTTGCAGTGCGCGTCGACAATGAATTTACATTTTTTCTTTTTACCCACGTCGCGGAAAGTGCGCTATCTCTCTGCTTTTATCTACACGAGCTGCGTACCTCTGCCCTAGCCTCGCGCCCCTCTCACATTGCTACCAACAGAAAGGAAATAAAGATAAAATGTTTTGATTACAAATCGAAACGTATCTGAAACGCTCGCATCGTTTTCAGTCGGAAATGATAGGTATTACGACGAGATTACAATGAATAATAATCATACAATATTTCCATTACGAAAGCTATTAGCATGAAATGTCGCATTTGTGATAGCTGTAAAGGAAAATAACGAATACAAATGACCAAGTCGAAATGACTATGTCGATTAACATTAAAAAGTAAAGCAATTGAAAAATTGATTCATTTCTTTACGACTTACAATATGTATATAACACTACTCATCCACAGAAACCGTGTCAGTAGCAGTGAAATTATCTTGCAACAGGCGCAACTATTTTAAGCGTACTGAGTAGACATTTTTCTTGGCACCATTCGGAATTAATGTACTTAATGTGCGGAATACGATGATGTATGATAAGTATGAGAGAAGAATGTTGTTAGAACAGTAGTAGTGAATTAATTGAGATGGTTTGTTCATCTGTCAAATAAGAAAAAATGTCACAAGAAATCTTAGTTTACATTATAATTCAATTTTTTATTTTATTTCCAAACTGTCCCATTAACAACATGTTCAACTGGACAGATTTTTAGCGCCATAAAAAGAACAAAAATCTAGCTGTGCTCGATGCTACGGGAAGATAGACTGAATGATTTTGCAATGATGAGAATTCGTTGCAATATAATTTCGGAAAATGAGTTAGGATTTTTAATAATCGACAATAATAAATAAAATAAATAGATATATCATATCACTCCTTTTACCCATTACTTGTTGAAGTACTCTGCCGTAGTTGATCTCGTTAAGTGATATATTTATGTGCGTGGAGTACGGTTACCAGCTGTCAAATTGCGGAATCCAAATATGGTAGTAGACAGGAAGCCACAGGGGTAGTTTTAATGTGGTGAAAATTGTTGTTCGGTTGTGGAAATCGAACCCGGGTTTTGAAATCTTCAGGCCGACTCGATATCACAGAACCACTTACCATGTAATTTGTTTAATTTACTTCTATCTATTTTGACTATTTTTTTTTCTTCGATTGATCTATGTTACAATCTCTATTTTAGTTGAGACCATATTTTTAAGTATAGTGATATTAAATTTTATAAGTTGTTTATCTGTCGGTCTGTTGGTACTTTTGAACGAAACTGAATATTTAATTTATGTTCGAATAATTGAGGTTAAGTTAAATAATGGATCATATTTAACCAGTAGTAAAATAACTTTATGGATGTGTTATTTTAATATTTTTTGTTCTAGAATGTACATAACATTAACTGAAAATAATGTTATTATCTGAAAATAATTGATATATATGTACCTACATTATATTTTTTATTTAATGTTATGACAATAAATTGTTACAGAATTTAAACCAGAAGCCCCTTTTATTTAATAAATTGTTTGTTATAACAATTATGGCTAAAGTTTATTATTCAAATTTGACTTGATTTTACGGACTTTTTGAAAGATAGTGCATACCGAACATTTCAAACTACTTGTAGCATTCTATGTATACTGGAAATATTGCGGCGTATACTTTCAGCTGAAAGCAGTATTTATAATAACTTATATGAAAATTGTAGTAAATATTAAAATAGAATTGAAGTAAATTTTATTTATAAGTATATTTTTATAATAAATATGTTTTAATTAAATTTAGAAAATAATAATAAATCTTGTTTTAAAAAAATGTAGAATGGAGGACATTTTTCGCAATTTTAGTTTTATCTACTAAGTTTTTATTGCTTGCCTTATTATAAAATGCTCGAGACGACACTACGGTAAATATATGCTATTTGAATACGTTTTTAATTACTTATACAGTTTGGTGATCACGACACTTAAACAGAGAACTTTAACATGTAAAATGAAACAAAATTAAATACATGATTCACGTTTTATCTGTCGGCAGAAAAATATTTCTTGTTTCATGAATTTGTTGCCTGTAGCTATTTATTAGTTTTTAATTTAAGTAAATTCCTATTTTTAAGCTAAATTTCAATTCAATTTCTGCCGTTATAAAGCATGCAAAATTAATTATGTTTATTGATTTAAATGTAGAGTTTTATTTGAAACTTTTATATTTATTTGAAGCTTTTTTTGCTCTAAAATAATAAGGGAGGCAGGATATTATAAAAATTTTATTTTACATGTTAACGTTCTATGTTCCGGTATCGCAGTCACCTCCTTGTAGTTACATTTATCTAAAAAGTACTTCAGGTATGTCGAATGTATTACATTGAAGTGGCCACTAGGGATCTAATGATTACCATAATGGAAAAGAAAAACAACGGAAAGCGCATGTTTACTTTTAAACAAAACTTATTTCTATTAAAATATACCTTAATGTGGTACAATATATGTATTACTGTAATTATATTAAAACATTTCAATTGGAAAATTGATCCACTTCTTTGTGACTTCGAACTTATAGCGCAACTTATCCGTTTTCGGGACTTCGAGAGTACAGTGATTGTTTCTGTTCCATTTTCCGGATCAAAGTGACGTCTCTAGAAGATGTTGTGATGTTCAGGTATAAACAAAAAACAACAAAAAGGTGGAAAGAATCGGAAACTTTATGATGAAGTGACATTGACAATAACCCAGCTGGACAGTCACGGATAATATTACGTGGTTTTGTTGCACAAGTGTCGCGGTGATTGGAACTTTCCAATTTGCGGAATCGGCCGATGGCGGTGCTGCGATCACAAACAAGCCTTGCTCTCCGCTCTCCACACTCCCACCCCATCAGCGTCATAAATGTTAGATGTGACCGCTGTCACGCGGCAAGGGTTGCTTGATGTCTTTATCAAACAATACTTACATGACAACGGTCCGACAGATCTCTATGTTATGACACCCGTGTCTTCGTTTTTATGCCCAAACGACAACTTGATTTGCTTTAACCCATCTATAGTTTCCACTTAGTAACTGACAAACAATCATTATACTCAATATTAATCATCGATGCCAAAGGATTATTTCTAGTTTATACACATAAAACATTTGTAATCTTCAAAATTTTTATCAATTTCATCTCATAGACAGAAGATTGAGCTAAGGTGTATATAGTATATACTATTTTTTAAGTAACATTAAAAATGATAACAGTAATTTTAAAATATAATATTGACATTTATTAATTTTAATAGTATATTAAAGAAGGAGGTTTTTCTACGACCACTTAGAATCTGCTCATTGTATGTTTGTTGTTGCTAGGGAAATGAGGTACATTGCAAGGCATCCTGAGAAATGATTTTGTTTTAGGTCATTTCATTTCAATACAGCTGCAATTTCCTTCTAAATTACACATGAAGTATTTAAGCACACATCCGCAAAAATTAAAACCGACGTACATTAGAGAATAATTATTATTTATTGTTAGTTATATTAAATGTAATGTTTTAACAATTGTTAAATATTATGTTATTAGGAGAATATGTAGCGGTTTTATTAACATTTAAATGATTAAGATTTATATGTTAATAAATAATGATGTTACATCATTCCGTTCGAAACATAGGGGCCGGGCACACCGAGCCGTAGTTTTTACACTGCCGTACTGTCGGTTTCTTTAGTAAAATTATTTTTTTTAAGGCGTATAAGTGACTAGCTTATAGCGCCCGAGTGTGATAAATACATATAACTGTATTTTTATATTTAACGACAAATCACACATTGTCGGCAGGCGGATTCGAACTGACGAACCTTGGTTCGGGTGACGTCACAGTTTGTTGAGAGATGTGCATTAATTAACACGCTCGGCCACCGCGCCTGTTTATGTTACCTAATATTTGTTTCTCGATTTTTCGGGTAATAAATTTAAAGATGTTATTTTTGCAGCTTCTAATATATTTGGTGGTGTTAATTCAAAATTCTCGTCGCTATCACTCTCCATTTTTACCTTACAAAACACAAAATATTGACTGACTTTTATAAAAACCGAACTGGTATTTAATTTTTGTTACGTTGGTACGATACTAATTTAGGATTGTCAGACGTTGGAAAGGTGAAATCAGCTTTTACTAGGATACCTATTTAGAATTGTCAAATATTGGAATGGTGAACGCAGGACAAATTTAGTGTTAAAAAATAAATTAATCCGGGAACAATACTGTAGTATAGGGTATAACTAACATGGAATGTCCATTTCATGCTTGTTGTACAGTGTACTATTATAAGACATGTTTTTCTTCGCACGCGTCTTAATTTATAAAAGTCTTATAAAATACATATTTATACCATTTTGCATCTTTCATAAATTAAAATTTAAAATAAAATCTGCGATCAATGTAGGGAAATTTGTATATGAAATGTTGTGGTTGGTATCTGTAATTGACATATTTATGCAATTGTTCAGATTTTGAGGTTATATTGAAATTTGGATATTCTCATCCGCTACTACCAACCGTCTAAAACAAAATGTTGCGTATCGTAATGAACACTCTTTCGATACGTAACTGTGTTTCGTAATAACTTCCTTATGAATGCAAAATAGAAAAACTATTTTATATCGTCGACATTAAAATTTAAAATAAATCCCAATAAATTGAAAGTTGAGCATTTATTTATAAAGAGGTTTCCCGGCCATACACCATATGACAGATAAATATCAAGCTACGTACATAACAAAGTTGAGTAAATGATGAATTAGTTCAAGTGGAGATGTGAGATAGGATTGTTGAAGAATGTAGGAAAGAAGTTCTTAATTTGAATTCCACGCACGGCTGACAGAATCAAGCTGGGGTATTGTTCGATCTGCATCGATAAGTCCGTCGTGATGGCGCGCTGATTGCTTCAGCTGTGCACAATCCCGATCTCGCATCGCGACTGAAACGTATCGCGTATCAGCGACAGCTCCGTTTGAACTTTATCACTTCAATTTCATCTTTTTGTGCTGGGAGGAATGAAAACAAACCTGGCCGCTTTGTAAATACAAAGAAACGTAGCGATGCGGCGCTGGTGGTTGCGTGTGCACGACTTCTGGAAATGACACATCTTTAATTATAAATGTGGAGCGTTGTTGTCAGGTGAAGGGCTGCGGTCGCCCTTCATTATCTCCCAGCTGCATCTACCACCCCCCAACACCATCCCTTGTCTTCCTTCCCTCAGCGCCACTTATCTACAACTACGAGCAATTGTCTCATGCACTGACAACGTAAATGCAAATTACTCTTACAACACAAACCAGGAGAACTGATTTTAAATAAAATTAATACTACGACTAGTATACATACAGTGCATGACTAATGGGAACACAATTACGTAACTGAATGTGTTCTACAAGAAACTCCTTACTCATCTTAATTAAACAAAGGATAAAACATTGTACAATCGTAGTTTAAACTGCAGATTAGGTGATCGACGATTTAAAGTTAAACTAAGTTTAACCAGAGGCTTGTACATTCAAGATTTAAAGTTAGTTTTTGTAAACCCCGAGTTAGAGGAATTGTCGTTGTAGCGCGAATATATAAACATACATTTGATTTAATGAGGTAGGTGGCTCAGTGGTATCGAGTCGGTCTGTGGATTTTAAGAACTCTGGTTCGATCCCCACAGACGACGAACAATTTTTCACCAATTTAAAATCTACCCCTGTGGCTTCCCTTCCACTAACATCTTTGGGAGCCGTGATTTAACGGCACGCGTGATGATATATATATATAATTTACATTTGATATTGACAGATGATTTCACACTACAAATAAAGTTTAAATTATTATGAATTATTCATTACGATTTGTTCTAAATTTAATGGAAAAATATAATGTTTTTCTAAACTAAAATAATTCTTGTTCTTTTTAATAAGCCGAACAATATAATTTTGATAATCGTTAAATGGAAATCCAGGCTTTAATGAAAAAAAAGAAGAAATTTAAACAATTTAAATTTTAATTTCGGCACAATATTTTGATCATTTTCAAACAATAAAATGCATATAAAATAACTTACATTGTAATAACATAGGGAAAAACCTTTGAGAATTCACATATATAAATAAAAGGGGCTTCTGGTTTAATTCTGTATATATTTAAAATTCAAAAACTCGACGTTTCGGTACTTTATTATTATTATTATTAGAACACAAGAGAGCCATTCGTCTAAATTATCAAAATAAATCTTCAATTGCTCATCATGCATTAGAATTTTTACATAAAATTAACTTTCAAGAAACCAAAATTTTAGCGAGACCTACAAGACTTATAAGAGAAGCCATTGAAATTTGCAAGGAGGAAAATAATATTAACAATTGTGATGGTTTGGAATTAAATAAGGCTTGGCTTCCATTGATTCACAATTTATAATTTTTAAATTACCTATTTTTGTCATTTTACTTGTCATTTTTATTTATGTCATTTGTTTATTTTTATGTCATTTATGTGTTATTTTTTTTTCTATCCTGATGAAGGTATTTGTTTAAAGTACCCAAACGTCGAGTTTTTGAATTTTAAATATATACAGAATTAAACCAGAAGCCCCTTTTATTTACATTGTAATTTTTAAAGTTAGAAAAAAATAAATTTTTTTTATTATAATTATACGACATAATTTTATTGCTTGAAAATAGACAAAATATTGTGTCGAAATGTCGCCAATTAATAGTAATAATTAAAACAATTGTTTAAATAGCCAGAAATTCATTTAACAATTATTACAAAATATGATTAAAATAGCCAAAAGAATATTAAATTCTTTGTGAATAGTAGACGGCGAATACTATAAAATTTTCTTCTAAAGAAAAATATTTAAATTATAATAGAAATTAATTCCCAATCAATAAATATATTAATTTCCTGCTATTAGCCATCAGTTACATTAGTCTTTTTATAAAAGGTCCACTAATTGCGGAAAGTATTAAGAATGCACACTATTAGGATTCTATTATGCATTTAATACGATTATGGATTGAAGCAATTAAAACTGAAATGAACTTTAATTAGTTTGGCTTAGTTCATTGGCAACCGCAATGAATTACCTTCCATTCAATACAAAATTGCAAATGAAAAATATAGTATTCATGATGTTCCGATGCAACGAAAAAGAAGAACCATGGCAGCAATGGACAGATAGAGACACATGTAGTGGCTGGCCGCTCACAGAGAAATTGAATTGCAGTGTTTACAGCCACAATGGCCGCATACCATCAAACATTCGCTACCGTAATCACCGCTCCAGAATATTTCCATTTCAACACGCATTCCACACGCTCTGCTGTTGTTTGTGTCTCTCTCGAACATTACACGCATACCGGAACTGCGTCACCAGATTTTCTCGTTTAGCACGCGTGTGTGTGTGTGCAAGCGGAAGTTGTTATCTTTAACCCTTCGTTATGCTGCGGGTCATTTAAAACCTGTCCCTGTATGGGCTTTGGTCCCCTATCCTGCAGGATAGATACTGTCCACAGCCAACTAACAACACATATGCAGACAGGCTAGTCTGATTGAATATAAATATTATTGTTGCATATTGATCCTGGGTTTAATTTACCCTTCTGTTATACGGAAGTGACAAGTGTATTTATTACTTGCAATCTATTTACCATACAGCTAATTCTGTAACTAAATTTATGCATTTTAATAGAGTGTTCTAAACGATAAATTGTTAACTATTTTGTATCAAATTAGTGAATTAAAAACAAATTAATCTATAATTACTTCCACAAATTTCAAAACATTATTCTTTAAGAAGTACATGTAAGTTTTTGGGGGATTAGATGAATTAACAATTGCAACAGAAAGACACAGTAAAACTATTAAATATTAATTTATGATTTTTATCACGCTGACATAGTTGTAAATTTAAATATATTTTATTTTGTACCTAATGTTAAAAGTAGGCTATATGCGTTCATTTTCAGAAGATAAAGAAACACTTTAACATCGAGTGTAGATAAAATACTATTTTATCTACTCTTTTTATTAATAATAACACATACAATTTTAAATTATTTACATTATTGACGGTTGGTAACCGCACTTCACGCGAATAAATATATCACTTAACGAGATCTGCTTCGGCATAATGCCACACCCAGTAATGCATAAAAGGCGTGATGATATATTTATTTTTATTTAAAGAAATTTTATGACGCAAAAGAAATGCCGATTAATTGTAAATTCAACTGATATTTGCCACCCTATACATTTTTCCGCCCTAGTCTATAACCTACTTAGCCTGTAGGTATTTTCAGCATTGGATGCAAAGATCCAAAGATATCAATTTTGATTTAGATCATTTTTAAAACGACGTGCCGCAATAAAACTCAGCAGAATATAAAAAGTGTTTCTCAACTTAGAGCAAAAAATTAAAGGGTATATATATATTCTGTACGACGTGCTGATCATGAAACAAAAATAATTGTTTTTTAAATCGCAAAACTATTTTCCATGCTTCCCAGTCCAAAATTTTTCGTTGCCACTGCCACTGGGTGGATGATTATGTTAAAGTTATTAATTAAATAAAATTCTATTATAAATAATTGCTAATAATTGAATTGTGTAATTATTCTTTCGTAGTTGATACCTACTTCATTGTTTGTGTTTAATAAGAAAGCGAATCCAGTGCAATACTACAAAAAATATTTTAGGTTAACAACCCTTAATTTTTCGAATTTAAAAAAAATTCTTTTTGTTTCATGATCAGCACGTCGTACAGAATATACCCTTTAATATTTTGCTCTAAGTTGTGAAACACCCTGTATAGTTAACTATAAAGTTGCAGTCAAGTAGCGGTATAAACATTTGAACCAAAACATCTACTCATATTTTAAGTTTTTGTAGAAAGAAAATAAAATGTGCCTACGAAAAGTTTGTTGGTGGAAGTATTTTGAAATAAATGGCAACGTGCCTCAACTCTCAACTGACGTGAAGGGTAAAGTATCGAAAGGGAAATTCTAAAACAGCGTCGTCGGCAATGAGTGTTGACACCGCGAGTTCGACACTGTCGATTGTTTCGGACACGATCACGTCGCTGTGGCGAAAACAAAGTTCCGCGAACTAACCAATTACCCGGAAAAAGTTCCGGGCAGCCTGCGCAGCTGTTGTGTACAACGCCGGGATTAAAAGCTTTTAAAGCGTCGCGGATTCGTGATTTATAACGATAATTAGGCCGCGAGCGACACCTGTGGCGATGCGACGCTGTTTAAAAATTGGCAACCCTAGCCTACCGGGATAATGGACCAGCTTATTTACATTATATTAAATTATTACCACCACTTTTTCATTGTTTATGAACATTCCTGTCTATAATTCATCCCTTCTGTATCATTTGAACGTCCTCATCGATTTTACATAAACCTTTTATTTTCCATTAAGGTATTTTATTAATCATACTGAATTACAAACAATGGCGTTACAAGATAAACGCAAATTCAATTTTAATTATCACAACTTTCCTTTATTCTAAATATGCAAATATTTCTTTTATGTAAAAAACAAAACATTATCGGTACCTAGTTATTATTCCTGAATCAGTGACTGTGGACGCGGTTGAATAAAAATGTTTGTGAAGGAAGGCGGAGATTCGCGATTTGGCCCACATTTGAGGGGAGGTGTTATCGAACAAATCCGTACAAAACCTACGCTTTCAACACACACACCCTCACACACACGACGTGACGCAGAGCGCCAGAACGGTTAGTAATTACGGGTTTTGAGGGCGACCACCACACATTATAATCTGTTTTCAATACAGCGAAACAGCACCGCTAAATACCAAACTTTCAACATTGACAGACATTCATTCTGTTTACAAAAGTTCAGCTACCGTTTTGTACAAATTCAACTACATGGAACAAAAATACCCAAATCCGAAATACTCATACGTTGTAAAGTTTTAAGTGGCTGCGTCCTGGAGAGAAATATAGCTCTGTGGTGTCACCGGCCGGATTTCACTGCACCAGAGAAAAAATTTACACGAAAATCCACTAGGAGTTCCGGCTGTGCATTTTTCATTGACCCGGTGGCGACTGGCGAGCGCTGGCTTGGCAGAGGCGACATGTGTTTCGCGAGAGATTTATTGCGCGCTCGTATCTGTCTAATACATGATTAATTAGCCGGACCAGCTCCAAAGGAAACGGAAGAAATTATCCATCAACCTACCGTTGCAATCTTTATGTGCTGGGATTTTCCCTACATTTTGTATTACCCTACTAAATAGCCTGTAGTTGCTTCCTGGGTCTAGTACGGATAAATATATTACGCCGTAAGGGCCGAGAACGGCCAATGGCCGACATTTGTCCAATCCTAAGGTTGTGTGTTTATCTCGTTAAATCGTTCCTTATTTTTACTTTGATGCAACATATTTTTGGCAATATATACATAAAACATGATTTTTTATGTAATGGCATAACACGAATCCGTGAATTATTACACACAACGTTGCACTGTTATTGTTCAATATTCTGTATCATAATGAAAAATAATATATATTTAATAAGTAAATTAAAACAAATATGAAAATCTGCAGTGGCGTAATTTAAACATCTTTAGTTATAAAATTAATATTAATAAAAAATTGTGATTTATCTGTAGTTCAACACTAATTTTGTTATAATCAACATTCGTTACGCTTATGGCATTGTTGTAATCAATACATTGTTATAATGAAATTATTGTTGTAATCATTACATTTTTACTTCCTTGTACGAAGTAAAAGAAGTATTGTAATCGCAAAAATTTTCGGTTCTCAGATTTCAGTGGAAATGCTCATTTTGGCCCTCCCTGAGTCCCTTTTGACTAATTTCGTCGTGACGTTTGTAATGGGGTAGGTGGCTCAGTGGTATCGAGTCGGCCTGTGGATCTTGAGAACCCTGGTTCGATCCCCAAGCCGACAAACAATTTTCACCAATTTAAAAAATCTACCCCTGTGGCTCCTCCACCACTAATATCTTTGGAGGCCGTGATTTGACGGCTGGTAACCGCACTTCACGCGAAAAAATATATCACTTACCGAGATTTGCTTAGGCAGAGTGCCACACCCAGTGATGGGTAAAAGGCGTGATGATATATTATTATATTATATTATACGTTTGTACGTACGTATGTATCTCGCATAACTCAAAAACGGTAAGCCGTAGAAAATTGAAATTTTATATTTAGAACTGTTATAACATCTAGTTGTGCACCTCCCTTTTTGGTCATTATATAACTTCCGAAAGTGGTACTTTACTTGAAGCCTATAATAGATTTTCATGAAAAACTATATTCAAATATAATTTATAACTTTCCAAATTTGGTATATAAGACTACTATATCAATGGAAATAACATTATAGATTTTGGTTAAAATACACTAACCGGAAGTGACACATTACATGAAGCTGCTAACAGTTTTCCTTGAAAAAAATGATATTATTTTAATTTTAGAAATAAATGCTGCCAATATAAGTTTTAGAGAATTAAATTCTGCGTCTAGCATATTAAGAATTTTTAAATTAGCCTTTTGCATAAGCGAGATATTTAAATTTAAATATTATGTATTTTTTTTTTAATAAGTTGGCTATGGATTAGAACAAAAAATAAAAAATAAAAGATTTCATGTCAAATATGTGCAATTAAAAAAATATCTATAGTTTAATACGCGTACAAGGAAGTCATGTGGTGTCCACTTTAGATTTCTTAACTCAATATATTGTTTTAATCAATATATTATTGTACTCAGTACGGTGGTGTGGATAGCGATACGGAATTCGAATCCGAAGATCCCGAGTTCGAGTCTCACTCAAGCTAAAAATTATATAAACATCTACACTGCGGCTCGGTGACTACGCATCCTGTACTGTATTTGGGATTAAGTTCCTGTTGTACAGCGGAACATAAATAAATATATAAATATATTGTTATATTCAATAGATTGTTGTACTCAATATATTGTTGTAATCAATTGTTGTCTATATTTTGTAAAGCTATATTCATTCACATTGTAATTAAGTAATTGCAAGTTAATTACAAAGATTATAAATTTGGCAATTGCCGATTTAAATTATTTTTTGACAGATTTATTTGCAAATATACATAGGAAATTACTCCAGTATAAATTGTTAGAAACAGTTTTGTTTATATGGATGTAATGTTCTTACACTGAAAAATTTTAATCTACTTGAATTGTGACCAATTGCAGCGTAAATTCATTTTTATATTTATATTAACTTACAAAGAATTTAACCCTAAGCCTTAATAAAAGAATCAAATCTAAATACGTATTTTGAGAACAAAGTTCTCATCCTCAGTAAAAAAGGGAAAAATCAAGATTACACGATTTGTGAACCAAGTCAGTGGTGAAGATAGAATCCGTATATAGATTTGATTATTTTATTAAGGCTTAGGGATTAATTTCTTTGTTAGTTAATTCTTAGCTTTAGATTTTTTACATTTATTTTAATGAATATATTGTGAAATAAGTTCTAAATGAATATCATATTTTAATTTGAGTAATAAATAATTATTGTATTTGATTGTGATGCTGCTGTTAAAATGAACAATTCTTGCTCCTATCTTCTTTAACTATTGTCAAGCTCTACAATTATATCTTATTATATATCTTTGTAAACAACATATAAAAAAAACAGTTTGAGTCTGAAAAAAACTCAATTTTTATTGAGAAATATTTTTTGTATGATACGTATATGTTCATGTCCTTAGGGAAAAAAACCTGTAATGTCAAATGTGAACATTTGCTTTAATAAATATAAAGTGGTGGAAATTAGATAAAGATCTAGCAATTTGGTTTGAGTTTCGTGTCATATTTTATGCTAACAAGATTCTGTTTTCGGAAAATTTAGAGTGCATCTGCCCATGTATATTTATGACAGCAATAAATTTAATTATAATGTAGACTTTGGCGTAGCATTGTTTCAACTGCGAGACAAATTTGAAAAAATACAAATTTTCATCCGATTCTCCCCGGGGTACGAAAAAAGGTCCGCGCTCATGTATATATTCATATTTCAGATATCCTAAGTTTCGACCAGACCTGGTTTCACTGATGGTGGTTTTTATCACAGTAATCTTATCTTTTTAGGGGTTATTAATAGTCGGGGCATTAAATTGAAAATGTATTGTGTGCCGTGACAATTTACAAACTGGCTGACAGCGACAGAAAAAATGGTGTCCCATCGCGTCGCTTGCGGCCCGTGTTCGACTGTCAACTGTCAACGCACAAGAAACAAAACATTATCTTGAAATGTTACATCTCCAATATGACGTTCTGTTGGCAGACATATTTTTTCCACTTCCTCTTTGTGTCGCGCCCTGCTGATTTACAAAATAAACAGAAAATGCATGTTCGGCAAAGATAAACAGTTTTAAATGTAGCCGAGGGGGTCGCTGTACACCGCGTCGCATTCGACAAACGTTTTAGCATTTTTTAAACACCAACAGAATGATAAAATGAATAAATTATTACCATATTCGCTGCCCACAACCACTAAATTATGTCACTCATTTCGATTTCACATTTTACAACTCGTAACATAAATTAAAAATAAATAATCACTCCAGCCCCCGCGATTTGCTAGCGTCAACAAATCCAATAAACGCAATAACATTTATACATCATGAATTCAAACCCACATACGCAATAAAAAGAGCAAATATTTCTGTTTGCTGGCAGCGCAAACCGCGAGAAATGAAGAATGAAAACTTGAAATATTTTCTATTTGCGATGTAGAATTAATTCCGTTGTATTCATGGCATGTGAGCGCGGCAGCCATTTTAATAAACCGTCACGAAAGCCGCTGTATCATTCGCGAATTCGCTGGCGAAGAATATAAACCATTTATAATGATTTACGTTGCAGTGCCGCGACCATATGCACCCTTTCCTGCCTCGTCCATTCCTTCGTTCGCTCGCTCGCTCGCAGCTCGCAGTGTTCGCATATCGCATCGAACGTGCCTCCAGCACGATTGCGGAACCTTTTTGTGAGATTTTTTACAAAAAGAAATGACTAACAAGATAAAAAAAACATAATGCCTCAAGCGCACAAAATAATATTGTAAATTAAATCCGTTTTTCTGCTTTTCTAGGAATTATACAGTGAGGGTGTTTTATCAAAAATTTATAGACAAATAATAAACCAAATGAAATTAAATCACGTTGCTTTCTATTGTATAACACTAATAATAAACTGTTTCATTTAACGCTTGCTTTATCGAGAATCAATAAGGAAGAAAACATTTCAGTTTACATAAACTAGTACTAATTATTAATGTTAAAATAAACAATGCAAGGTTTCCTTGTAAGAAAAAACTGCTGTGAGCAACAAAACGTTAATCCAACATTTTTTTACTTTGAAAATAATCAAATTTATTTTATAAATATTATCTGTCTTTATTTAAGAATGAACTTGACTGAATTTTTGTATTTAAAAACGAGATTTGCGCCCATTATCAAGTCATAAAATTAAATTTATACAATAGTATGTTGAAAAACTAATATTACAATGACCCTAATTGTAATATGAATACAGTACAATATAGAGTATACGAGCCTCAGGCGAGTTACGCAAAGTATGAGTATTATCACTGGGTGTAATACGTATCTGTCATATTATTGTTCCGTTAACGTATTGATTTACTTTTTATTTCAAAAATATAATAAAAATTTTCAAAGTTGATAACACTGACAAATGAAAAAACATTTGAAATTTAAATTATTTTGACATTTATAAGCTAGATTAGAATAAGCTAGAATATTATCAATATCATTATAAAAATAAATGGCTGGTAGCACAATCTCTGTTTTTGCCAGTTTTAAGAGCAGTGTTTTTGGGTGTTTTAGCTATGTCTAACATGTTGAAACCGTGCTCTTAAAACACCCAAAAACAGAGTTTGTGCTACCAGCCATAATCTTTAAATTTAAGTAATAAAGAATAGTGTTTTATTCTTTGATGGTCTTATTTTAATTATAGTTATATAAGCAACAATGTGTCTGTTGACAATACGACAACTTCACAATTAAAAAAGTTCCCAAAAACAGCTCTATAAAATCGAATTTTTTGCTATCATTTTTTACAAAACCAGTGTCGTGTAATAGTTGAGAAATTTATTTATAAATAAATGTAATAAATACATAATACCCATTACTGGGTGTGACACTCTACCGGAGCAGATGTCGGTAAGTGATATATTTATTTGCGTGAAGTGCGGTTTTCAGCCGACAAATCACGCTCCCCAAAGATGTTAGTGGTTGAGGAGGCACAGGGATAATTTTAATGTGATGAAAATTGAAGCTAAGTAGCATATCAAATAATGTTTCGAATATAAGTAGACTATTCACATCTAGTTGCGTACCGGAAGAGCGTTCATTACGATACGCAACATTTTGTTTTAGACGGTTGGTAGTAGCGGATGACCTTCTGAACCTAACAAAGCTGAGAACATCAAAATTTTAGTATAACTTCAAAATCTAAACAATTGCTTCAATGCCAATAACAGTTACCAACCACAACATTTCATATACAAATTACCTTAAATTAACTTGGTTTAAAATATCGTAGATTTTTTTAAAATTTTAATTTATAAAAGCCACTAAATAGAAACAATTGTATAAATTACTAATTTTATAAGACTTTTATCGCACTTGTCCTTTAGAAAACAAGTCGTAGGTCATGGACGCGTGCGAAAATAAACATGTCTTATAAAACTCGTTCTTTAATATATTATTTCCATATTGAATGAACCCGGAACCTCGATCGCCATGAGCCAACTCTTCAACGTACTTATTCCGTGTTGTTTTTCATGCGGGTAAGCACAAAGCAAATTTGTATTTTTTGCTACATCCAGTAAAAAAGTATCAGGTGCTTAATAAAAAATATAAGTACACATTTTATTGCACATTAACGTGCTTCAAACTAATTGCCAACTAATTACATTAAAAACGTTTTTAAAACCATTCATTAAAAATTGTAAAGTTTTGTATGCGGGTACCTATTCGTTACGTACAACAAATTGCATGTAACATGTAAGTAGTTAAATTATTAATACGTATATGTTGGATGCTAGGAAAAAAATACTTGGTTTAATTAAAACTTTGGTATAAGAACGTAATTAGATGTAATTTGAAGCTTAAATTTTTAATTAAGTTAAATACAAGGCCATCATCTGGAACAAAGAGTGTCAAGTTGATGATTTACGACATCGAAAGAGATCCACCTTCACCCAGAAAACAGAAGCATTTTAATTACATCCACCGAAGTAACTACGCGTCGTTTATAAATTAATTCTCTTTTTCAAACAACGCTTCAAGTTTAGCTTTATACATACATAACATCACGCTATATCCCATTAAATGGGGTAGCACGAACCCCTGAAACATTCTCATCCTGACACACGATACTCGTTTCGACCACATTAACACTTCCTCCATACGAACTCTTTCTTTTCTCACAACCAAAATCCATCATCACGCAACAAACATTCATCCATTCGCTCCTGTACACCTGTTTCGTAAATCTTCACTTACGCCCACTTCTCTAACAACGAATTTATAAGAAATGAAGGCAGCATCGCCTGCGCTTGTTTAAAAATACATTTAACACAATTGCAGTTACACACTGTATAGTAAAAACTGAAAATGAAGTAAAAAAAGATGAGGAAGGAAGGGAGTATTTTCCTGCGCTTGTTTTTGAAACTGAATTCCACACAATTGCAGTTGGACACTCTATAGTAAAAACAGAAAATGAATCAAAAAGATAAGAAAGGAAGGGAGCATCTCCCTGCGCTTGTTTTTGAAGGTGAACTCCACACAATTGTAGGTAAACACTCGAAAAATCTAACCAATGAATTTAAATTTATAATTATAATAAACAAGTCTTGTTCCTCTGTAATTTGTGTATTAGAAATCATACATTTTCATTACAAATATGACATGAGATGATATATTTAGCCGCGATCATAACTCATTCCAAAATAGAATTCAAAGTGTTATTAAGATATATGTGGCTTACTCCACCGCCGTGTGCCAAAATGCTTTACAAATTATTTTATTTTACGCTGTTCTGTGTCAAACAGCATTAATGCTATTTGCGCTTGCTTGCTTGCTTCCAAGAATATTGTATTAAACTGGTATTAAATTATAAACAATCTGCAAGCACGTGGAATCCATTATTATGCATAACAAATTTTAAAAGCAAATTTATTTTAAAATTTAAATTCATGAAAATAAACTGTTTGACAATAATGTAAAATAAAAGGAATGTAATTAGTTAAAAGGATGCCGAGTACATTTTTCTTGAACTAACCTACTTATTTATAGATTAGTCTAATTACGGTGTCTTCTTTGTTATAAGTTATAAACTATTTATTCTGCTCCTCTGTAAACTAAATCTAAAATTGGAAAGTAGAACGTAAGGTTCACTCACTATTTTAGTAATTAAATCGCTTTCATTAAACTTAAGTTGTTATATTCGTGTTGCATTTAAAAACGGAATAATGTTTCTCATAAAATTTATTATTAGTTTATATTAGGCTCTGTAATATCCAATCCGTTTGATACTTTTATACGCCCCGCGAACGATATTTATTAATTAATATCGTAACTTATTTCAATGATTTTAATCAAATCTTCTAAATCTTATGTGCACATGATTCAGTACAAATCTTAAACTAATTTGAAAGAAAATTTAACCTATTTACCAAAAACTTAAATGCAAAAAATTTTGATTGTTTTCGTCCAATTGAAGACACGTTGTGCAGAGTGATAGAAATTGTCTCTTATTTTTTCGTGAAGAAAATATTTTTTATGGGAATTTAAATAAGGATAAATGTGTAAATTTAATCACATGCCATAGTATGTGTTTTATGTACTTTGTTTGGAATATATAGTCGGAAAAAAACGTACCACTTGAAAATGCACGAAAAATGCCAAATATTCAGGCAGCCATAACTCGGTTGAATTAGATTGAAAATTTACGAATCTTTGAGTGCAGAAAATTTTAATTTTTTCTCTTTAAGGTCATGCAAGTTAATGTGTCGCCAAGTTAATAACACCCCAGCCACCCCTCTACTAAAAAAATGGTCCCTGATGTAAAAAAATGTCAAAATTTGACACCTTGTACCGTGTGTGAAAAAGATCGTGGACTCAATCGACCACCAGGACGATAAAGTTCATTTATTTTATTTTTAGGGAAAAAAATTAGTTCCTTCGAAGATTTGGCGAGAAGTTATGAATTTTTGTATGACTTGGAATCTTTATTCATCAATTTTCGACCAAATTAAACCGAGTTATGTCTGTCTGAATATTTGTAATTTTTTGTGCATCTTCAAGTGGTGCGTTTTTTTTTTCCCGAGTGTAAAACAATTATTAATATCGAAGACCAAGTTCGCAAATAATTGTTTTAGGTTAGAAATGTACCTGTTAGAAATGTGTTGACAACATGACAACAGTTTTCAGTGGATGCGTTCAGTTCAAATAACGTTAGCTAGCACCAGCGGTATTTTAGTTTTTAGAATAATGTTTATATTTTTATTGTCATTTAAATGGAATGCTACAAATGTCAAAATCATCTCGTTTAATTCTGTTTCGCATTTTGCTACAACGTAGTGCCAGCCAATATTTGCTATATTACGTGTATTGCACGCGTCCAGAAAAATCGTTCATTAATAAAAATCATGCATTAATAAGGGTCATTAATGTATGAATTTGTATACATTAATGAACCCCATTAATGAACGATCGACGGAAAACTACCATTATCCCAAAAAATAGATGAAATAACTAATAGTGTATTATGTTATATGGAGCAAAAATTAAGCTTTATGTGCTGAGACTGGTAGTTTGGACAAACCAGTTGAAGCACATAATGCTTAGTTTTTGCTACAAATAATATATACGTTTTTTTTCAAACGGATAGGTACATTTAAAAAATAGTAATTGAAGAGGAATTTGAAAAATCAAGATTCACGTAAAATCATGATACATACAAATAATTTTGTCACGGTTACGATGAAAAACAAAAACAAATAATAAATAATGTGAATGTCATGATTTTGACGTTTCTATTTTATCTGCTTAGGCACATAAAGTTGCTACTTTATGTGCCTAATTATATAAAGTAATACTTTTCCCTTGCCATCAAGTCACATAAGTTGTCAATTATATGACGTTTGAAAAAAATAATATAATATTATTAACAATTTATATATTGTAAAGAAAATTTGAATTTTAAATATAGGGAATAATGTTGTAATTTTATAAGTCAACAAATTAATAATCAATAAATTAATTTATAAATAATGTATAGAATTGTAAAACTAGGCATCAATTTATATAAAACGAAGCACATTACCGTATTACACAATTTCCCTGAAGTAAATAATTTAGTTCGGCAGGTAAATGACAAAATCGAAACCGAGGTCATTGTCTGTGTATTTGTCGGTTCATTTCCCGGCAGGTAACCGGTAATTACCGCTCGGCAGCGGTTGGAAACGCATCGTAAACCACTTGATCAGTTGGTTTGGTTAGCGGTTAGTTTTTTTTAATCCTAGAGGTTGGTAGCCGTGTGTCCATGCGGCTGAGATTCTGGAAGTAATTGGAGTTAAATTGCCCGGTAAATGGCTGGTGTGCTCTGCGCCCGACAATCGGTTCATTCGTCATTCGGTAGTAAAAATTGTCAGAAACATAAAAATCCTTCCCTTCGGAGAACGTTCCTGCTACTGTTTCCTGCTCACCGCGTCTGATAGATTGTGCACGAGTTTGTCACATGCTCCAACTACTTTTTTCTTCTAATTGATTCATTCATCAACTATAGAACCACTATTTTAATATCTGCTGGGAAAATAGACTAACCGGGCCCATTTTTCATCATCGGAAACAGCTATAACCTATAAGTACTTAAACGATCAATTTCTTTTTCTTTTTTAATACTGTTTAAGAAATATGTTATAGCTGATCAAAAGTTAATTTCAGGGTTTGAAGTATAACTTTCGTAAAAATAAATAAATTTACATTTGAAAAAATTACACATGGATAACTAATAATTTTCTTTCAAAATGAAAAAAATAAATCATTACTTCTTTTTACTAATTAGTGCATTATGGTAGGAATGAAATACCCTAAGATGTTAAATGCGCGCGTTTTCAATGGCAACGCGCGAAAAAGATAATAAATTCACGCTTATTTCAATAGTTACCAGGGATACAAACAAAACAGAAACTTGTCATATTGACAGTTGACAAAATGAATTTATTTTCTGTACGTATACGTTTTTTTAAATAATTTTAAGATGCAATCGTAGAAAAAAATATGTGTGTATCACGAGCGTAAAGTGTCTTTGTTCCTCTTACATTATTGCAGCTCTCATCTTCGGCTCGCGCTGCAATTACCGTGTTCGAGTAACAAAGAATCACATTACGCTCTTAATACACAAATAACTATTTTGTTCTAATTAGTATATCAAATTATATGTCATTAAAGTGTCGTGCAGAGATATAGAAATACCCTGTATACCACACTTAGAAATTGTGCATTTACATAAATTTTTCATTTCATTAACAATGCTATTCTAAAGAAAAAACTTTAATGTTTTTCCTGAGGAAATTTACAAATAATGTTACTGGTTATTTAGTTCCATGATATTGTTTACCTTTAATGTTTTGCTACAACAAGTAATATTTCAACTTGCTAAGTTCTATAGTTTATTAAAAAAACGAATGCTCGTATCTCATTGTAAATTTAATTAAGTTTTAATTTTAATATATCTACGTGAGTATATATAATACATCAAAGCCTATGACAGGTAGTTAATAAATTTATATTATTTTATCATGTATTCAGCTTAGTTGCATGTGCAGCTTAATAAGTTTATGTTTCTAAATCAGACAAAAATAAAAAAGTGTTTTTTCTTATCAAATTATTCTCACTGAAAAACTTTCTTCAGTAATTAATCATTTTATTCTCAAATGCTTTTATTGTTCTCGATGTTATCATTCTGAATATTTCTTAATTTATACAAAACCGTCATTTAAATAAAACATTGTAGTAAAGGTGAAATGTGCGTGATGCTAAAATTAAAAACTTAAACATAAATACATGTCGGGGCATTATCAGATCACCGCATGAGCTGAGCGTGACTTTGTCCGTGAAGTTTTTCCCGCTCACGCGACCAATCGCCCACAAATCCCACAAAAATACACGCAGTCATGCACTGTCGCCAGCTGCGAAACCTCTACCATCATGAGAGAAAAGAGATACTAGCTCGAGGATTGCAGATCAACAAATTTTATGCAAAACTTCTGAATTTTCACTTATACCAATTGAATCTTTCCAAATTTTGTTTTTTTAGTTGTATTTTAAGAACGTATTAATCTGCACGAATGGATCGAGTGGATATGAATTACTGCTTGAGGGTAGGTTCGGTAAGAAAAGCGTAACGACAACACAAAAAGTAAAAATAATTTTCGTAACACATGCACAAGAAACACGTTCTTATTCCCTAATTTTAGAGATAGAAACACTGCTTTTCTCGTAATGTTTCTCTCCCTAGGTAGGATGTTTCTCTCTAGGTAGCATGTTTCTCTCCCTAGAGAGATGTTTCTCTTCCTAGAGACTACGATTATTAGCTATTTGCGACGTTTCCTAGGTAACTAGTTACGCAACCCATATTTGACATTTGTCCCGGTAAGACAGTAATTTTATGCATTTGTTACGAAAAGTATAATATGCTTCACGGGAGGGCCCGATAATCCCTTGTTTGAAGTTGGCAAACCTCGACTTCAGCTCGAACCTTCGGCCCTCGCTTACGTCTCGGTTTGCCAATTTCACACGCGGGAATAATTGCATGTTTGCCTCCCTTGATGCATAACATACTATTAGGTTTTATGGTTTGCTAAAACTAATCAAGTTATGATGTCCATGGCAACTTTTATCAAATAAATTGTAACGCAACTTTCGTTGTGCTACAATGAATCAACCTTACGCTCCCTGGGGGATGAGCCCGGGCTGGACGGTTGAACCGCGGCTAAACTCAGTGAAGATGGGAGTGAGTCGGAGAAGGGGTGATAAATCACAAATGAATGGGCGCCAGCCGGCCTGAGCCGCGTCCGGTTCAACAAAAGTACTACGGCCGACAAGGTACGGGATACTTCCCAGGACAGGACTACGAGAGGTGCCAACTTCTTCAATAACAAGATGGTAATACGAAAAACTAACGATATATTAGAACACTCACGAGAAAATTACACAGAACACAGTAGTTGAATTTGCAAGACAGCTGGATCATAAATCCACTTAAGACAGAACGCTTCAAAGCGGATACTAGCATAAACGAAGGCGGGGCGCTGTGTCTCACCGTAGCGGCTAGGATCGCGGTACAGTCAACACCTAAATGGCGCTGAAGTGAACTGACGTATTCCGACGTATGACGGTCCGCTGGCCAGCGAAGGCGTTTTACGCGGCGCGTCTGACTGAACGTGACTACCGAACTGTAGACCCTAATGGCTATTGCGTCGTACGAGCGACACACCTCGTAAGTGACAACAACGTCACGACTATTGACTCTACGCAAAATGTTCTTAATTGGATTTTCACAAATAATCCCGTAACTACTCTTGAATTAACTCGCTCAACAAAAACTTAAATAATCTCGTGCACAGAAGGCACACGAGCCAAGGTATAACAATACAATAAACTTAAACACAATACTAAATAAAGAAAGTAATAATTGTGGCTTAGCTGTAGTGGCGCTGAGGCGCTAACGGAGTGTGGCGGCAGTGGAACAACTCGATATGCCAACCGGATGTCCGAGTCGTCACTTCCCAAGATGGCGGGCTGTCACGTGGAATTGGAACGTCGTGTAGCGTCACTTCCGCTACACGTGGTCTTTCCCAAACTGCTGGGCTTAATTCCTCGGTGACAGATAACAGGAACTCCTCCAATGCAACGCCAACGAGCTAGTGCGCTCACAACAGCCTCTATGCCAGGAACACGGGCACACAGCATAAACAACAGCAATACGTACACACGTGAAACGTAAAACAACGTGAATACTACGTAACGTGAAACGTACGTAAAACGAACTAGCTGTCGTCAAAATAAAACAAGAAGGAAAAGAAAAAAAAAAAAAGCCTAAAACAAAAGACTGTAATTACGACCATGTAAAACTACGGGTCGGCCTAACTTTACTTGACAGAAAGGCAGATTCAATAACAAAGAAAGAAAACTTTACCTGGGTTCTTGTGCGGCTTTCAAGTGGTAGAAAGTATGTGATCTTTCCTATCGGAAACTTAATCCGGAACGATTCCGCTGAGTAGTGCAATATCTACCAATGCACCACTCACTCAATGGCACTATCTCTAAAATCCCCACACGGGTATTTCGCAAACAAACTGGTTTGCCGAAAAATAAATGAAAATAGCCCAATTTTCCAATATTCAAAACTCACACTTTTGCAACTACGTTGTTCGCAACAGACAAAAGACAAGAATCCGTTCGAAAACGAACTTGTCAAATTCCGCCAAGAAAGAGAGCGCGATGCGCGAAGACAGAGACAGCCTCCGCCTAAATCTGAACGGTGCCGGTAAAGATCCTACCTCGCAGATCGTATTATCGGCAGAGCGTTGACAGCTAAACAAACAGATGTAAATAACCTACAAAAAAAGCAATGAAACCAAGAGGAACTGAATCTAAGTTTTACTATAAACTGGAATACTACAACGAGAGTGAAATCTAAATGAAGCTAAGTATCAGAAGGATCTAAGTGGTCAATATCTAATCAATAATTACGTTTCAGGAATTTGTCGACGAAGGAAAAATAAACAACAACACAAAAAAACGTACGGAAACATGAAGATAAAACAGAACTGGAGAATACAAAAAAAAAAACGTAACAACTCTCCCCCTACTTATCCAGGAAATTTTCTTGAGAATTTCCGATAAGAAAACTCTACAGACGCAAAAAATTCAGAAGAAAAGTACTACGTAAAAGAAAATAAAACTACATCAAGACGAGTCTTGTTCAAGCTCAGGATGAGCCTTGAGGTCCTTAATATTCCAATTGCCGGTGAGTACGGTGCCATTCATGTCCTTCAATACGTAAGTATCAGCTGCTATACGTCGATGTACCATAAATGGACCTAAATACTTTGCAGCCAACTTGGCCGCATAATATTTCGACGCGTCCGATAGAACGTAGTTCCTACGCCACACCAGCTGGTTGTCATACAGGATGACGTTACGATGTCGTAGGTCGTAGCGGGCTTTCGACTTTACGTAAGAAGCTTGCAGTCTCTTCCGTACGTCCTGATACAGTTTCGCAAAACAGTACGAGCGTTTTAACTGCCTCTCTTCGTTCACAGGCTCCACAGTGTCCTCCTCGGCTGGTTGATGCCATTCGCCGGATAGCTGCATGTGCCGTCCAAAATTTATGAAGTATGGGCTCACTCCAGTGACTTCGTGCACAGCCGTCCTTACGGCACAGCCAATCTGCGGCAAGTATTCACACCACGTGCGGTGATTATCGGACACGTACGATACCAACATGGTCTTTAATACCCTGTTGACGCGCTCCACCGGGTTTGCCTGCGGATGATAAAGCGAAGTGTACCTACTTTTTACCTGATATTTCGTCAGAAGGCGCCGGTACTCGTGCGAACGGAATTGTGTCCCATTGTCGGAGATGACAGCTCTAGGAACCCCAAAGACTAAAAATACATGTTCCTCCAATGCCTTCACGATCGAGGTTGCCTTAGCTTGACGCAGCGGAAAGAACATGGCAAACTTACTAAAAACGTCGTAGACGGACAGGATAAACGTAAAACCCTTCGACGGCGGCAGTGGACCAACCAAATCAATGCTGATCACCTCCCATGGTTTGGTAATGGTGGAATGACCTCCCATGCGTCCAGGTGCAGCTCTTTGTACCGGCTTTGACTTGATGCAGACCCCGCAGCCCTGGACATACCGAGCCACGTCTGCCTTCATCTTCGGCCAGTAATAACGTTCCGCCAAACGATGGAACGTTTTAAACGCTCCCAAATGTCCACTTGTCGGTACGTCGTGACATTCCCTAATTACATCCTTCCGCCTTTCCTTCGGCACAATCTCCTTCCATTGCTCCCTATCCTCAACTAACCCTAAATAAGTATTTTTAATAAATCTATATAATTTACTATCCCTAATGCAATAATCTGGATAGTGAAGCGAATCCTCCCTAACCAGTTTCACCATTCTTAAGAACCATGCATCTTTCACACCATCAACATTCACACTAATATCATCCACGATCGGTACAGCACGAGATAACGCATCCGGAACAACATGCTCTTTTCCTTTGCGGTGCACAATTTTAAAATTATACTGCTGCAATCGCACCGACCATCTAGCTAAACGACCTGAAGGGTTTTCTAGCTTATGTAACCATAACAAGGAGTAATGGTCTGTAATCGCAGTGAACTCCGTGCCCTCCAAATACGGACGTAACTTCTCTATCGCCCACAGAAGTGCCAACAGTTCTTTTTCTGTCGTCGAGTAGTTCCGTTCTTGCCGCGTCAATGAGCGAGACAGATAACAAATGACTTTCTCGCCATCGTCATGTTGTTGACTCAGCACAGCACCAAGTCCAAAATTCGATGCGTCAGTCTGCAGAACGAATTCTCGGTCAAAGTCGGGACATGTCAGAATTGGAGCAGACACCAGGTGAGTTTTAATGCCCTGCCAAGCCTGATCACAACGGTTGTCCCACTTAAATGTAGAATTTTTCTTCAGAAGACTAGTGAGCGGAGCGATGACCGATGAAAAATGTGGCACAAAACGACGGTACCACGACGCCATTCCAACCAACCGACGAACCTCAGATACCGATTTCGGCACTGGAATGTTTAAAATGGCACGTACCTTGTCTGGGTCAACGTGAAGACCGCGCTTGTTCACCACGTATCCCAAATACTTCAACTCATCTCTACAAAAATGACACTTATCGCGCCCTAACGTCAGTCCTGCGTCACGAAGTCGATTGGAGACTTCCTCCAGTATCTCCAAGTGTTTATCAAAGGTAGACGTAACTATGACGATGTCGTCTAGGTAAACGAATACGTGTGGATCCAAGTCTGTACCAATAACGGAGTTAATGAAGCGTTGCCATGTTGCAGGTGCGCTGTGCAGGCCAAAAGGCATGCGTCTGAATTGGAATAAACCACGATTTGGTACGGTGAAGGCTGTGTATTGCTTTGCATCTTCCGCAACGGGTATTTGCCAATAGGCGGATTTAATATCCAGCGACGTGAGATACTTTGCATCACGCAACTTGTCAAGCGTATCGGAAACATACGGAATCGGGTAGGCATCGCGACGACTAACTTGGTTTAATTTCCTAAAATCCACGCAGAATCTATACGTACCATCCTTTTTAGGTACTAGCAGAATTGGAGACGACCATGGGCTCTGCGATTTCTCCACAATCCCATTTGCCAACATAAAATCTAGCTCGCTGTTGACATGCTTCTGCATCGCAGGAGAGATTGGATAGTAGCGTTGCTTGATCGGCTCACTATCCGTATAAATTTTAAGCTCGATCCTGTCCGTACATCCTATCCGATCCTTATCCATTCCCATAAACATTTTATCCACGACCTCCGATAATCTACCTTCCTGCTCCACTGACAAATGGCTACGAGGATAAATCGCGTCAACTGAAACTACCGGTAAGTGAGAAAATGACCATTCCCCGCGACGAAGATCTGGCACAATGCCCATAATTTTCCAAAAATTTGCCCCTAAAATCAACAGATGCGGTAGTTCCGGCACGACGAGAATGTCAATGACTCTCACACAGTCACGTAACCGAACTGGGACAGAGATACTTCCAATGCTAGCGCAATGTTGTCCGTTCGCGACGGTGCAATGCATGAATGATTTCTGTAATGGTAAATGTAAGCTACTCAAAATTTCCCAACCCATTTTCCCAACGATTGTGCATGATGCACCCGAGTCTAATAATCCCTTAAATGATTTCCCGAATATAAAAACTTCTAAATATGGGCGCTCATCACCCTGAACATGGGCTAAAATAAATTCCAACCGTGCATCGGTTATAGCGGTCGCTATGTCTGCTTGTCGGTGCCGTTCACGACCACTTACGGCATCCGTCTGGCGTTTCCCGGGCGACAATTCGGACAAGACCGGTGGTTAACGTCAGGCTTACCACATTTATAGCAATGAAGCTTGCGTGAAGCATTGCATTCTAGAGCGAGATGCCCTGCTTTGCCGCAATTCCAACAGCGGCGAGAACTGATATTGCTGACGGTAGTCACGCGAGCTGAAGAAGCTGAAGAAGTGGATATATGCGAGGGTGAGGCAGCGTCAACATAAGCTAAATCTGGCTCTAATGATTGGTTTTTCCTAGGTGGTGGCGTAAAACATTGAATGGACTCTTTCCTCTGATCGAGTCTCCTACAAAGCCGTTGCAGTTCGGTGGCTGATTTCACTTCGACCAACGCTAGTTGATTCTGGTAGAACGGTAGAATATTACGAAGTAGTATGCTGACCTTGTACTCGTCTGACAGCCTAGATTTTAACCTGGCGAATAACAATGTCATACTCGCAAGATATTCCCCTATCGATTCATCTGGACCTTGAGTACGACGCTTGATTTCCTCGAAAAGTTTTTCTTCGTAATTGACTGGCAAGAATTCCTCCCGCAGTCCCTCCACAAGCTCATCCCAAGTTCGATACAAGTGTCGATTTGCCCTAAACCATACCAAGGCACTACCTTCGAATAAATCTATCGCCGAAACAATTAATTGCGACTTAGTGACATTACGCGCACTACGCAATTCCTCCACACGCTCAAGAAATGCGTTAATTGACATTTGTCTCCGATCGGCACTAAATTTAATTCCCCATTTCTCTACTGGAACAGATTTACAACCTAATCTAGCCCTCTCACTCGCTGTTTCGCCCTCTGACGAATCTGAGTCTGACCCGGACAATTTCAACTCGGCAAAGGATGCGTCTACTAACGGATTAACTAAGGTGGACGAGTGCTTCACCAGTTTTGCTTTCGCCAAGAGATTTGATTCTAATGTGACAATTTTCAGTTGGATCTGCGCCCGCTTTTTGACTTCGTCATTGTTGGCTGGCATGCAACGAGAAGCTCGACCTACTGCTTGTGCTATCTTAGTTTCGATCTTCTTATATGCTGACGAATTTTTCACATCGGTAAATGCGCTAATTAGATCAGAAATTCGTTTAATCTGAGCTTCCAAAGCTGCGTGATCCTCTGCGAATGCAAACGGATAATCAGGAAAAACAAAACTAGAACTCTTCTCCAATTTGAGCAATGCACGGAGCGATTGTCTCATGAACTCAACCGTACCAACCTCATCAACACCTCTGAGCTTTAGCTCATAAACTAACTCATCCCTGCCTAGCCTATTTATCTCCATTTTAGCCTCCATCGTACGAGAACTCAATGATAACCAAATGTAACTAAACTAAACTAATTTAAGAACTAGTTGTAGAATACTATCCAAACCAAAAATTTAATTCCCTAACTAAGAGCCAATTTTCAAAAACAAGCAAGGTAAAACAAAAAAATCACAAAAACGAGCCAAACATGAAAACGACAACAACAAAAGCGAGCCTCTTCTGCTCGTGGCCTCTTTTTCTCTCGCCTCTTTTTCTCGAGGCCCTCAAAATTCTCAGGCCTATTTTTCTCGAGGCCCCACGTTGGGCGCCAAATTTGTAACGCAACTTTCGTTGTGCTACAATGAATCAACCTTACGCTCCCTGGGGGATGAGCCCGGGCTGGACGGTTGAACCGCGGCTAAACTCAGTGAAGATGGGAGTGAGTCGGAGAAGGGGTGATAAATCACAAATGAATGGGCGCCAGCCGGCCTGAGCCGCGTCCGGTTCAACAAAAGTACTACGGCCGACAAGGTACGGGATACTTCCCAGGACAGGACTACGAGAGGTGCCAACTTCTTCAATAACAAGATGGTAATACGAAAAACTAACGATATATTAGAACACTCACGAGAAAATTACACAGAACACAGTAGTTGAATTTGCAAGACAGCTGGATCATAAATCCACTTAAGACAGAACGCTTCAAAGCGGATACTAGCATAAACGAAGGCGGGGCGCTGTGTCTCACCGTAGCGGCTAGGATCGCGGTACAGTCAACACCTAAATGGCGCTGAAGTGAACTGACGTATTCCGACGTATGACGGTCCGCTGGCCAGCGAAGGCGTTTTACGCGGCGCGTCTGACTGAACGTGACTACCGAACTGTAGACCCTAATGGCTATTGCGTCGTACGAGCGACACACCTCGTAAGTGACAACAACGTCACGACTATTGACTCTACGCAAAATGTTCTTAATTGGATTTTCACAAATAATCCCGTAACTACTCTTGAATTAACTCGCTCAACAAAAACTTAAATAATCTCGTGCACAGAAGGCACACGAGCCAAGGTATAACAATACAATAAACTTAAACACAATACTAAATAAAGAAAGTAATAATTGTGGCTTAGCTGTAGTGGCGCTGAGGCGCTAACGGAGTGTGGCGGCAGTGGAACAACTCGATATGCCAACCGGATGTCCGAGTCGTCACTTCCCAAGATGGCGGGCTGTCACGTGGAATTGGAACGTCGTGTAGCGTCACTTCCGCTACACGTGGTCTTTCCCAAACTGCTGGGCTTAATTCCTCGGTGACAGATAACAGGAACTCCTCCAATGCAACGCCAACGAGCTAGTGCGCTCACAACAGCCTCTATGCCAGGAACACGGGCACACAGCATAAACAACAGCAATACGTACACACGTGAAACGTAAAACAACGTGAATACTACGTAACGTGAAACGTACGTAAAACGAACTAGCTGTCGTCAAAATAAAACAAGAAGGAAAAGAAAAAAAAAAAAGCCTAAAACAAAAGACTGTAATTACGACCATGTAAAACTACGGGTCGGCCTAACTTTACTTGACAGAAAGGCAGATTCAATAACAAAGAAAGAAAACTTTACCTGGGTTCTTGTGCGGCTTTCAAGTGGTAGAAAGTATGTGATCTTTCCTATCGGAAACTTAATCCGGAACGATTCCGCTGAGTAGTGCAATATCTACCAATGCACCACTCACTCAATGGCACTATCTCTAAAATCCCCACACGGGTATTTCGCAAACAAACTGGTTTGCCGAAAAATAAATGAAAATAGCCCAATTTTCCAATATTCAAAACTCACACTTTTGCAACTACGTTGTTCGCAACAGACAAAAGACAAGAATCCGTTCGAAAACGAACTTGTCAAATTCCGCCAAGAAAGAGAGCGCGATGCGCGAAGACAGAGACAGCCTCCGCCTAAATCTGAACGGTGCCGGTAAAGATCCTACCTCGCAGATCGTATTATCGGCAGAGCGTTGACAGCTAAACAAACAGATGTAAATAACCTACAAAAAAAGCAATGAAACCAAGAGGAACTGAATCTAAGTTTTACTATAAACTGGAATACTACAACGAGAGTGAAATCTAAATGAAGCTAAGTATCAGAAGGATCTAAGTGGTCAATATCTAATCAATAATTACGTTTCAGGAATTTGTCGACGAAGGAAAAATAAACAACAACACAAAAAAACGTACGGAAACATGAAGATAAAACAGAACTGGAGAATACAAAAAAAAAAACGTAACAAAATAAAATTGACAGTAAAAAACAATTTTTAAATGTCAAATTGACATTGACTAATTAAAAATAATCATCTAATATGAAGAGTATACATATTATGATTAGTGGGTTCTTATTGAAACTTCCTGGGAACAAAATCCCAGGAAATTAGCTGCTTTTTATAATTATCATTCACGGGATTCACGTATAAAACCCGGGACAAGACTAATGAACACAACAGGAATTATTAACAACGGAATATTGACAATAAGAATACTGAAAATATACGTTGCAAGGAGTGCTAATCATAAATTCTTTCATGGACAGTGTTCCTTAAAAATCTATAAGACGTATAAATTAAATATTTATTTCCTATTTTTTGTTTAACTTAATTGAGAAAAGTATATTTATTTATGTTTAATGATTTCTTTTAAAAAAATATATTCTCGTTTTTTTAAAAAATTTTATTCAATAAAAATAATTAAATTGCAGTCAAAGGTTTAGTATTTAAATAAGATTTCCCGGTCCCCGGGAAATCCTGCGATTTTACGAACTTTCTTTGAGAACAGCATTTTTACATTAATTTTAATCTAAAATATAAGTAGATAAATTCTCGTAGATAACTTAATTAATCGTACAATAGAGAAATAAGAAATTTGGATAATTTTTATTTCGTTCTTATCTGTCGTCCGTTAATATTTAAGTATAAATATTGATCAAAATTAAACAAAAAATCTAGTGGTCAATCAGATCTATCTATCATTTTACACATTTTTGTCAGTTATCATCATTTAATAATAAAAATCCTATATACAAATTGAAATTGAAATATAAAGAAAAAAAATTGAGATTTGGAACTTATTTCCTAGTATTATTTTTATGTTTTCCTGACTCTTCTTTGATATAGCATTAACATAAAATCTTATAATTTGTGAATTATTATTTATTAATTTCAAATAAGCCAAATCTAGTAATAAAATCGCTAAATTTTCAACCTTGCACGAGAGTCGTCTGCAGTGACAATGTTTTTTACCAAATGAAATTAAATTAGTACTTTTAGTAAACATTTACAAATTGATAAAGTCAAATTAAATTATAAAAAGAAAAATGGAATTTTGTAATCTGTGTCTAGTGGGTCCTTTCCTGAATTTCCTGGAAACGAATTGAGGTCAAATTCTTAAAACTAACTATGCCACGGTCGCTAAGTAATTCAAATATGATTTTATTCGAATTTTTTTCTCTATTTTGTTATGTACTTTCATATAAAAAGTCGTATGCAGTAACATTGTTATTTAAGAAAAAATTTACCAATTGGAATTTAATTAATTTAAGTAATTACTTAACAAGTAATGAAATCAAATTAAATGATGAAGTATTTACTTAAAAAACTAATTAAAATAAATTCATTTATTTATTTATATCAGCAAACAAATCAGAAATATAAGAAAGTTACTCACTATTTACAATTTCAATTTAACAAATCCAGTTTCCCAGTTCCAGCCTTCATCATGTCGTGACAAAAAGCGACAAGTAAGCAAGTAAGCTAAGCACTAAGCGCAGAAATGATCAGTCCCCTAAAAGGAGATGCTAATAATGTCGAATGTTAAACAGAACGGGCCACATACAACGTTCAACGTTGACGGCTGACTTGAGTTGTACGAGGCCTGTAAACAGACTTGATCGCGTTTTAATCAAAACCTGATATTGTATATCTTACATCTTGATCTTAACTCAGGCTGGATAGATCTTATTTAAATATCCTGATGAATGTTTTCCATAAATGTAATATCCTATTTTGAATTACCGGTTCTTCGAAGGAGATCTTCTCATGCACGCAGTCCTCAACATTTTATTTCACTATTTACATACACTCCGACAAATATCTGTAATAAAATTTATATTTGATAAATAAATAAAATAAATATTTCATCACGCCTTTTACCCATTACTGTGTGTAGCACTCTGCCTAAGAAGATCTCGGTAAGTGATATATTTCTTCGGGTGAAGTGCGGTTACCGGCCGTCAAATCATGGCCCCCAAAGATGTTAGTGGTGTGGGAGCCATAGGGGTAGATTTAATTTGGTGAAAATTGTTTGTCGGCTGTGGGGATAGAACCAGGGTTCTTAAGAACCACAGGCCGACTCGATACCAATTTGATAATTATTCTTAACCTGTTTTCAATCAATCATAATGAAAAACACTTGAAAATTTAATCAATAAACAATTTTTTATATTGATAAAATCAGGTTATTCACGACTTCTCAGGTTTTCTCTAGATAATTTTCTTTTTCAAGCTCTGATTTTTTTGCTTCACTCAAGCAAACTGATTTTTTTTGTCTTATATATTCGGAACTTTCCATACTGTATACTTTTGTAATTGTTTTTAGATAAGAAAATGTTATGTAAAACAAAAATGTATCTATAAAATAAGAAGGTCTCAAACCTTTCTGGATCCCTTAACTGTAGTTCTGTATAAGTAAGAGTTTTATCAGAAAAAGTAATACCTTTTTTTGGTTCACTAATTTGGGTTTGAAATGAAAAATATCACATCAATTCAAAATTACCCCGTGATTAAAAACTCTAAACATATTACCAAGATAATGCGTTTGAGTTCATAGATCATTTTCGATACAGGTTTCAACTATTTTTATAAATAGTTGTTCATATTTATCGCCTTGTTTTCTAATGAAAATAGTATATGTTTGAAATACTGTATTAAGTATTTAGATGAACCGGAATGGAGAAATCTTAATATTTTTTGGGAACTCGAATAATAATTTCGCGAACCGGAACAATAATTATCACAATTTCATGAAACGGAATAACATTCCGGTTTACTCTGGTACATTTCAATCCCTGTCACTAATATTAAGTGAAACCAAATAAAAAGAATCAATCTTTATCCTGAAAATGTAAATGTGACTCTAGACGCATGTTCGTGTGTGAATTATTATGAAAATTGTGAAACTTATTTATTGTCCTTTGTTGATAATTCACAAAAAAATATAACTACATAAATATAAATTAAGTCATAGGTAGTGCGTTGCTCCTTTTTCGCCCACTACCATGCCTGGTGCCCTTCTGTAATTTGTAACGTCCCTCTAGGTGGCGATATCGACCACTTTGAGAAGCACTAGACTAGGGCATCAATGTATGATTGTCGATAAATATTAATGTTGAATAAACCATAGAAATGAAAGTATTGACTTAAGTTATAGATGAATTTGAACCCGAATCTTTCTGATCATTATTCATCATCAAAATCATTTCAAAATGGATGTCATAGAAATAATAATATAAGAGTGTGGCAAGTGATTTTTTGTCACACTGAGTGTTGATTACGAACATATTTTCTACACTCATTTTGAACGTTGATACTTTGACTTTTCAACACGCTGTAAAAAATAATGTTTATTATTGAAAATGACATTTCTCTCACTCAATTTACTTGTGATAGTAACCATTTCCCTCATTAGTGAGGAAAGTTATTTAAACGGTTACTATCACAACTAAATTGAGTAAGAGAAATTTAACTAGACATGGTGACCAAGGAAAAATGATGTGTATTTGCAAATACAACTTCTTTGAGTTATATAAAATAATTATTAAATTTCTTGAATCGTAAACGTAAATATGTAATTTTTAACTTTAATGTTAAAAAAAATGGTATGTAATAGACGTGGGAAAGGGTCATTGCAAAACTCGTTCTATTGGCACACTTGTTATCGCTCCTGCTCCAACTTTCGTACTCGTTTTGCAATTAATCCCTTTCCTCACTTGTATTATAAATACTATTATCTACAACTATTAAATAATACCTCCATTATGTATCTAACTCTAAATACATAAAGTTTCTCATATTACACTAATGTAACGGGAAATTTCATATTTCACGCCATATTTGCAACCAATACCAATCAAGTATTTTCTTATGTTTTCTTAAGTATTGTAGTTTTTTGATCAATGACAGAACTAAATAAGGTTATGTTTTACTAATTTTGTTGCGTTTACTTAAATAGTTGTAGATAAAGTATACTATTTAACTCGCATATAATGGTTGTATTACATATAGCTCATTAAATCATATACTATTTCCTAAAGTTTTTTAAAGTCAAATTCGATAACAATTAAAAAAATATATGTAAAACTGTTAACTATGCAATAAAATAAATAAAAGTATTTAAGAAATATTTTAAAATCATGGAGGGTAGTCAGTGGTATCGAGTCAATCTTTAAATTTAAGAATCCGGATTAGATTCCCACAACTGACAAACAATTTTCACCACATTAAAACTACCTCCACTAACATCTTTGGAAAAAACGAAATTTGACGGCTGGTAATCGGACTGCACACACATAAATATATCATTTACCGAGATCTGCTACGAAACAGTACCATAACCAATCATGAATAAAAGATGTGATGATTTTAAAATCACTCTTGTAGCGCTCTTTTCACTAACACTACACTAAAAGGTATTATTTAATTATTGGTAAATCGCAAATACTCAAATTAGTCGGATGATAATTAGAATTACAACAGTATTTAATTTGAAATCCTACAAACAGATGCTAATTGGATTATCCAAATACATGTAACAATTTTCCAATTTTCATTACTATAATGATATAACGAGAATATCTCAGTTTACAGCCATATTAGTAGGTATTTATTGATACGAAATACCATTGATTCCAAATACGAAACAGTATTGTTACTAATTAAACAATATAGAATAGTTCTATCTGCACATTGTCGTACCTGGAGCTAACTCTAGGAACTTGTGTAGCATAAACTCCATCAAATCATGTATTTGTGCCGTTTGAGAGGCACTTGGAAATATCATAACTTCGTTGTCCGCTTTAATAACTCTCGTGGCATGTTTCAAGTCTGTTGCGCTCGCTTTGTGCAACGCTCCAATCACAATATCGGGTGGAATATACAAAACTACCTTGATGCATTAGTAATCCATAATATCAGAGAATTATAATATTAATAGCATAACTGTATTCTGCAAATACGCAAATAAATATATTATTATTGCAAACATTAATCATAATTCGTTTTCTATCATATTTGAATATACGAGTATGTATATTTTTTTCAAATAATACTTATTAAACTATAGTAGAACGCCGATTATTCGTGGTAATTGGGGAATAATAAAGCCCGGATACTTAAAAAATGCGGATAATTCAAATTAAGCTTGGAATATGTTGATCCTGAGTTTCAATTTTGGAAAGGAATATATGGCTTTAGGACTCTTGAATACTTTTATTTATTTATTGGACGTTTCGATAGTTAACCCATCATCTTCAGCATTTATTAGAACAAAATTATTTTTCAATCCTAATACATATCTGTTTTTTACATTGTCAATTTTTTTAAATATAGCTGAAATTAGCTTCACGGATGAGCAACTGCCATAATATCTTAAGAGTATACAAAGTTAATTCAAATTAAGTTTGTTTTTGACTAATGCCCGAATATCAATCGATTGTTAAGTTTAAATTATAACTAACATTAATATAAATAATATATGTATTCTTCTATATTTAACAGGCAGATAATTATAATTACCTTAGGCAGAGTGCCACACCCAGTAATGAGTAAAAGGCGTGATGATATATTTATTTATTTTTCATTTTATAATTATAATAGAAACATAACAGTGAACAATGAAAAACTGAGCATTAAAAATATAAAAATACATAAAAAAAAAATTCTGGTAATATTTAATTAAACAGGCTCGGTGGCCGAGCGTATTAAAGCACATCTCTTAACATACTGTGACTTCACCCGAACCAAGGTTCGTCAGTTCGAATCCGCCTGTCGACAAGGTGTGATTTGTCGTAAAATATAAAATATATTTATCACACTCGGGCGCTATATGCTAGTCACTTATACACCTTAAATAATATAGCATTCGACTACGAAAACCTGGCAGTACGGCAGTGTAAAAACTGAGGCTCGGTAAGTCCAATAGGCCTAGGCCCGATTTGGGCTATAGTGCCATCAGAAGAAGAAGAAGAAGAAGAATATTTAATTATAAAATTCAACAATAGTTATTTATGTATCTAGGCCGCAAAATGATTGTTCGCGTGCAAATAAAACTTTTCATGCTATTTATTTATTTATATCTATATGCTATTCTGTGTAACAGGAACTTAATCCCAATTACAGTACAGGGTTCAGACTCATCGAGCCGCAATGTGGAAGTTCATATAATTTTTAGCTTAAGTGGAATTCGAACTCGGGATCTTCGGATTCAAATGCCGTAACGCTTTCCACAACACCGTACTGCCGGACATGCTATCATTAAAAATACTCAAAAATGTATTACAAATTTAATTTAGAAATGATGGTTATTATAAATTTGAATGTATAACCAAGGAGACGTTTTCAAAAACAAGTAACAAGTTGTTTGTTTATCAGTGTCATTTTGTAACGGTTTTTTGATTGATTTCGAACAGTCTACCAAAGTAGCTGACAGCTGAGTACTGAATTTTTGTCGATACAAAAAGTTGAATATCACTGGCGTATTTGTCAACTTAGTTTGACAGTTGCGTGAAAAAATAATTACTTACATAGTAAGTGATTTAAAAAATGGCATCATATCGTGCCATGAAGAAAGAAACGTATGTCCGAAATTAATTAGGTAATTATTTGTCATAATTGTCAACGAAACATGTCATCAATTGTGTAATTTAGAAAAAAAAATTAAAATGAAATAAATTTATTTGGTTCAAATATAATTATTTTGGTGGTCTGTGAAAGCCATACCGGTTAAATGTTATAATAATTGATATATTCAAAATCATTAATTTGAAATTAATTACCTGTCATAATTGACAACGAAAAATATCACTAATTTTGGTAAGCTCGGACATGCCTATTATATCTATCTTTGTTTATGTTATGGCACGATTTTTAAAATCCATCCTGTATTGTAATTGTGATTAAGTTCCTCTTGTACAGAGTAGCATAAATAAACAATAAAAGTATAAGATCCTGATTTGATAATTTTTAAAACGTAGATGTTCGGAAAAAATTTAAAAATATTTTTAAATAAAAAAAAAATTGTACTACAAAGGACCACGATTAAATTCCAATCACGGATAACTGAGCCCCGGATAATCGGCGTTTTCCTGTATTGTAATTAAATTTGCAACTTTTGTTATCAAAACAGCAAATATTTGTTTAATTTGGAAATATGAAATAAATAAGAGAATATTTTAGAGTTGAAGTTTTTTTTTAACACCATTGTAGCTCATAAACAAAAGTTCTCGAGTTTAAACTTTACTGACATTAAAACCAAAATTATATAGCTCTATCCGAGTTGTACATAATATTTCACTAAAGTAAGATTCTACATATAAAATCTTTAGGTTCTCAGTAATATATTAGAAATTAATTTTTAAAATATTATTTTATCAAATGTATAACTGGCAAAATTCGGTTAGTTGCTTAAACAATGTATAAAATTCAAAATGCAAAAATTGTATTATTCGCAAAGTGATTTAACACCGAAGATCGAATATCTTCCGTAGATTTTAAGGTTATATAATTATATATATATATATATATATATATATATATATATATATATATATATATAAATATATATATATATATATATATATATATATATATATCATGACGCCTTTTATCCATTACTGGATGAGGCACTCTGCCGTTGCAGAAGATATCGGTAATAAATTTTTTCGTAACACATGCACAAGAAACACGTTCTTATTTCCTAATTTTAGAGAGAGAAACACTGCTTTTCTCCCCTCAGGAGAGAAACATTATGTTTTTCTCCCTAGGTAGAATGTTTCTCTCCCTAGGTAGCATGTTTCTCTCCCTAGAGACTACGATTATTAGCTGTTTGTGGCGTTTCCTAGGTAACTAGTTACGCAACCCATATTTGACATTTGTCCTGATAAGACGGTAATTTTTGTGCACTTGTTACAAAAAGTATAATATGCTTCACAAGAGGGCGCGACTTCAGCTCGAGCCTGCAGCCCTCGCTTTCGTCTCGGTTTGCCAATTTCACACGCGGGAATTATCGTTTGTTTCTCTCCCTTGATGCATAACATACTATTTCACGTGAAGTGCAGTTTCCAGCCGTCGAATCACAGCCCTCAAAAGTATTAGTGGAGGGGAAGCCACATGAGTAGTTTTAACGTGGTGAAAATTATTTGTCGACTATGGGAATCGAACCCGGGTTCTCAAATCCTCAGGTCGACTCGATACCACAACAAAGATTGATAATAATCTTAGGAAATCAACACTGTTTTCCTATCATTTTCATATTTAAGATATGTCTTAAATATATCTTCTTGCTGTACGATCTATAATGTAATATGTTGACGGGAGCTACACATACTTGGACAGCAATTTTTAATTATCCTTCTTACCCATATTTTGTGCGTTTTTCTTATAACACGATGAACATATTTCATATAGAAGTAACTTCCTGATGATAAGAGAACCTGAGTGTTTCGAGATAAGATTGTCTGCTTGAATGTAACGAAATGTCTGCATCATTATGTATGAGAAAATGTCGTTGAGTTTCAATAAAGAGTGCAAGTGTTTTGAACGTCTACCTGTCTCGCCGATTCGGTGTATTATTTAGGAAGTATATTAGGAGATAAGAGACGACAGTGAAAGCGAAGCTGGGCGATCAATAAGTCGACAGTGACAGAAATGTCTCAAATATCAGGCAATTTCGGTGGAACAGAGCCACTTAACGCATTTCATATCTTTGTAAAATATTAATTCCGATTTCTTGTCCCTGTGAGGAATAAAAATCCACGATTATCATGCGACAAGCGTCCGCTGATGCTGGCTGGCGTCGGCTCCGGGATCTCATTCGAGCCAAATGGAGTGCACGGGAGCCGTGATAAACTGATTTAAATATTGGTTCGATTCTGATTAAAGTTCCAGAATACACGAATCCAAGCTGAGATGAATTCCAACGCTAACGCCGAGGAGAACGATGATGCAATTCATAGGCTAGTTTTACAGGATAAGTTTTTGAAAGCTCCGTGTCTGGAATCGTAACTACCAGTTCGAAATTCTTTAATTGTTTGTCGATGAACTTTCCTGAACAATTATTTAAATCAACCTAAATTACTTTTCTCAATATCTGGATTTACTCGTAAAGTAATATACCCAGTAACAGACATAGTTTGCACAATGTTTAGAACTGAAATGATATATTTATACTTCAGGGCAAACGTTAATAGCTGATACCACATGATATAGAAAGCACACATAAAAAATTCGCAAAATTAAGTACCTATGGCACTTGTAGATAACTCTCGTTTCAAGTCGTTTAGTATATGAAAGAGTCATGGATTAAAGCTGCTTATTACACATAACAAAGTACAAAAATAAAATAAAATAAATATATCATCACGCCTTCTACCCATTACTGAGTGTGGCAATCTGCCTAAGCAGATCTCGGTAAGTGATATATTTTTTCGCGTGAAGTGCGGTTACCAGCCGTCAAATCACGGCCTCCAAAGATATTAGTAGTGGAGGAGCCACAGGGGTTGATTTTTTAAATTGGTGAAAATTGTTTGTCGGCTGTGGGGATCGAACCAGGGTTCTCAAGATCCACAGGCCGACTCGATACCACTGAGCCACCTACCCCATATGGGGTACAAAAATAAAATGGAATAAAATAGTATTTGAATTACATAGCGATCGCAGCTTAGTTGTTTAAAGCATATGGCCGAAGTTCATAAGGTCCAGGTTCAAATCCTGGCAATATTCAATTTTACTCTTTATAATTAAATGGGGTAGGTGACTCAGTGGTATCGACTCGACCTGTGGATCTTGAGAATCCTGGTTCGATCCCCAATCCCCACAGCCGACAAACAATTTTCACCAAATTAAATCTACCTCTTTAGCTTCCCCTTCACTAACATCTTTGAGGACCGTGATTTGATGGCTGGTAACCGCACTTCACGCAAAGAAATACATCACTTACCAAGATCTGCTACGGCAGTGAACCACACCCAGTAATGGGTAAAAGACGTGATGATATATTTATTTTTAATTCAATTTAATTTCACAATTAACATCCATTAGGTTCTACGGAGGTCAATATTAAACGCATAATATTTAGGTATTATTTAATTTCATTTATGGCGATGCTTGCTTTTACCACCTTTCAGGAGTGGTTTGTACCCTTAAAAAGTAACTTCCGGATGAAAAAAAATAGGGGTTCAATAGAGTTCTATTAGTGTGCCAAGCTTCATTTAAATCGGTAAGTGACAATTGGGTAGTGTTACTTGTTAGTCAGAACCGTTTGTAAATTTAAATTATTATTTGTACATAAATTCATAATATTATTTCCAACTTTTGCTTCGAACATATGTAGAAATTATGTTTCATTTATAATAACAATAAAATTTGTTTTAAAAAGTGTGTTGATGCCAATTTCAATTCCATTTCGCCCGGATGATTTACGCCTAAAACCGGTGCTCGTAGTACCAGTCTAAGAAATTATGTATTTGATTTTTTATTTAGAATTTTGATTCGAGTTTTCGATAGAATTGAACCGTGCTTGGCACCACGGTAAAACGCTATAACACTAAGCTTCTTCATCCAGAATTGAAGGAAACTGAGTGATGATACAGTTTTTTATGTGACTGTCGGGGAATGTAAGTAAATTTAGTGTCACTCATTTCTGGCGACGTCTCGTTCTCGTTCTCGTAGTTTAGTTGTCAGGTGCGTCATGTGAAGTCGCGTGTCACGTGAGATATTTATGCGAAGCAAGTCAGTTTCACGTTTCCTCCATCTGCCGCGAATATCAATTTCATATTTTTTATGCCCGGTACGGCGCTCGCTCTTATAAAGTATCGCATTTTTATAGCATGTAAGAGATCTAAAACCTATAAAAACTCGCGGTACACATTTCACTGTCATGTTCAAAAAATAGCTGTGAATAAAATACGGACCGTTTTCGGTTACGCTGTGCGCCGGTGAAAATATATGAAATTACTATTAGCATAATATAATAACGTTGTAATCTGAAACCGAAAAACTTTCACGGTGAATAATGTGCTTTTTGTATGGAATAACGAGCAAACAGATATGATGAATTGCGTAAATATGGAAATGTGGATATTTATAACACAAAGCCCAAGCGATGAAGAAAATAAATGAATTTCAAACAAGTGAAGCTCTTCACTACAAATATTCACTAATAGCAACTTGTGTTCAGTGGTTCAATCGAGTACCTGACATTGCTGACTAATATCTACCCCGTCGAAAAACTATTCAAACTTTGTATTTATCGAAGTTTTTTTATATTTTCAAACAACAATATTATCCCTTCAAAGTAGTTCCCTTCGGCAGCTATACATCGGCGGAGTCGTTGTTGAAAGTATTGGTAGCAGCGCTGGAAGGCTTCAACTGGTATGGCCTTTAGCATATCTGTCACATTCTTTTGGTTGTTGTCTACAGTCCCAAAATGACGTCTTTTTGAGACATTTTTCAGTTTTGGGAAAAGAAAAAAGTCACAAGGACTGAGATCAGGTGAATAAGGAACTTGGAAACCACAAGGATACCTTTTGAGGTTAAAATTTGCGTTATGGAGATGGTCGTGTGACATGGTGCATTGTCATGATGGAGCATCTAGTTGTCTGCAATGGCTGGTCTCACACAATTCACCCACTTTCATTCTTGTTGTTAAACGACGGTCTAATCTCACAAGATCCCTCACACGTTCGACGGTTTCTTCGGGTTTTGAAGTTGAAGACCTCTCTGAGCTAGGTTCATTTTCAACGTGTTCTCGGCCTTTCAAAAATGATTTGAAAAACTAAAAACTTAAAGGCACAACGGTGCTTCAAATTTCCCTGTTCCATTTTGCATAACACAAAAAAAAACACAACTTCACTGATACCTCTCTCAAAAAACACGTGGTGACTTTACGGAGTTGAAACTCGGACAAATCAACTGAAGGGAATTGACACATATAATAATAATAATAAGTCTTTATTGCCCAACAGAATGTCCATTAACAGGGCACAATACAAAACAAAAAACATATGAAAATAAGATACAAATACAAATAATATATACTTTACAAGAGAAATAATTTAAGAAAAAATGTCTTCAAATGACCATCCGCAATTCGGCACATCGTGAATAACGGGGATCGCCGAAGAACATCGGTGCGGGATGCTGGCAGATAGAAGGTCTTGGACTGTCTGGAAGCAAACCTAGGAACATGAAAACCTACACGGGACAACAATAGTGGAGCATCAATTTTATTATGAAGTAATAAACATATGCCTAGTGAAAAAGAACAACACAGCGTTGTCAGTCTCATTACTTTTCTAACACACCTAGTTAAGTTTAAAATATTTATTTGAATAATGATCAAATCCTAAACCAGTAGAATATACGCAGATACTTGTTTTTGGGAACATTTACAAAGGAAATTAGATTTATCAATTCATTTTTAAATTAATATCGTATTTTCAATAACAATTATATACATTAAATTCCAGAGTGAGACAACTATATAACGATATTACATTCATCGTTTTGTTATTGGTTCACTACTAAACATAAACTAAATCCTAAACCTAAAAGTTTAAAATTGCAAACTTTTGGATTATGTTTAATACAATACAATTGTCTAATGTGAATGTTTCTATTTAGATATATTGGCTGATAACACAAGCTCTGTCTTTGTCTGTTTTAAGCTCAGTATTTTTGGGTGTTTTAGCTATCTTTAACATGTTAAAACCGTGCTCTTAAAACACCCAGTAACAGAATTTGTGGTACTAGCTATTGGCTCAATGTTTCTTAAACTTAAACGTAATTTTAAACCTTAAATTTAAACTCTTATGTGAATACACCTTCAAATCTATACAGAACGATCTATGCTGAACGATCATTTTAGTGGGGGAAAATTTAATCCGAGTGGCTTTTAGACCAAAAGATTTTTCTACGAAGTGGATATTAGTCCGTGTAGTTTTAATCGAAATGGCATGTTTCGTATCTATCTACTAGGACTAGGAGAACCACCTACGCTACAGTAACTTATACGACTGACTATACTGTGTTGATCGCAACGTGAATATTTCGTTCCCGTTTGATGTGCAACCACAATAGAGCGTTTGAACAATATGACACGGTAAATAGTAAATAATCTAAAGCACTTTATCTTTGTCTCAATTGTCAAAGGAGAAAGGCACATCATTACATATTATGCCAAACTTCATCCGGCTAAAATATTATTAAATATTAATGTCTTCAGTTATAGGTTACAGTGCCGTACCTAACTATAAAAATGCGTTGTCCATAGTGCAATTTTCGCGCACAATTCTAACTAATTTAGTTTGCAATTCATAAAAATATTAGAACTAAATTCTTATAACCATTTATTTTGTAAAAGAAATTATTCGTAATATACAGGTTTTTTTTTTAGTTACCATTGAGATTTCCAGAACTATAAGAGATATAAAGTTAGTATTAACAAAGTGGTGCCATTTTAAGAGATAATTTCAGAGGCATATTTGTTTTATTTTTTCAAAATATTGCATAGGTGTTACCTAAAAGTAATAAATATAAAATCAACAACTTTTTTTAAAAATATTTTTATTTTTATATGACGGTTGGTAACCGTACTTCACTAGTATACTGAGATCTGCTACGACAGAGTGACACATCCAGTAATGGCTAAAATGTTTGATGATATTTTTATTTATATTTTTTAAAATTTAATTAAATAGTAATGAGACATAAAGAAAAAAGTTTCAATTATATAAGTTAACATTCCTTTCAGACGTGACCATTCGTATATATAAATAATTTTTCTGTTGCACATTTTAAGATATAACACAATACCAAAAATCTTAATTAAAATACATATACATTCTATCAAATTTTAAAAATTTCAATGCATAATTTACTTGAATAACTAAGGTAAAAAAATAATTAAGATATTTTTGTAGTATTTATTCCATTTAAAAAAACCCGAAGTTATCTTGAAAATCTGGCGCAGAAAGGCGTTCAATTATAGGATGAGTAGATAGTTTCATGTTGAGCGATAGCAAGGCTTGAAACAGCTTACAAATCCTGTACGACGCTTTACTGACATGTTACGTATAACATTTTACCTGAAACTTATAAACAAATAATACATATTTTAAATTGATTTAAATTCAAAGAAATATTTGACATACATATTCAGTCAGTATTTTATGTTGCTAAGTAACTAGACACTCACGTTTCTTTCATTACCTGCCTAGGTAGGCAATATGTTATTTTCCTGACTAGGCATGCAAAGCAAAGCTTTGCTGAGTCTTAAGGTCAGGCAAATGTTTATTTTCCTGTCAGTTTCAGGTAAAAATATGTACATAGCCACTAGATACGCGCAAAAAATGTACCATTTTTATTTGAAACTTATTTCTTTATCTCTGACTATTTTTTAATTAAATTTATTTAAAGAAAATCGATAATTTTACATTTTCTCTTTTATGTAATCACCTATATATTTATTTTGGAAAAATAAACACACTGTTAAATTCATCTCTTAAAATAGTACAACTAGTAATTTAACGAAGTTTTGGTCCTATGGTTCTCGAGATACCAATAGTGGCAAAACAGTTTCTGGACGTTTGATACACAAGATTTTTGTAGTAATTTTAAATGAAATTATTGATTTATTTGTCCAATTTACTGGAGATTTTTTTTATGTTGGCAACATCAGGACATTCGTAAACAATGATACGAGAGTTATATAAATATAAACAATTCATTTGTTTTCTTGCAAAAAATTGTGACTTTCTCAAGTTGAAATTTTATGTCTACCCCAGTACATATAAAAGTAGTTGCCGAGAATGTTATATAATAATAATTTAATGTCAGAAAGATCCGCTACTGAGATACCTCAATTACTAGTAAGCCAGCCTTAATTTTAACTGCAGTTTGGAAAGAAGCAACAAAGTGTGGTAGAATCCCACGTTAAAAAAGTCACCCAACACAGATTTTACTTTGAAATTTGGGAGTCCTCTGGACGTTAAACTATTTTTGTGTATCGTGGCGTCGGCTGATTTGCATTGCACTATGTCTTTCATTTAAGGTATAAGCAGGTCAGTCCAGCTCTTGCCAGAAACTGCGCGGAGTGTAGTGTATTGTCTTTATGTCTAGGGTGCATGGTCCGGCCTGGCGATTCTGTTCGGATATTGAATAATTATTATTCAATACTTAGCAGCATGTAAATAAACCAGGATTGGCTCTAGGGACCGCCATGTAACTCTAACAGAACAGAACAAAAAGATCCGCTACTGGGATACATATTTTTTATAGATTTTTATGACACACATCAATACAGTCAATAATAATTACTTACATTTGAGTTTACCAAGAATAATTTAGGTCTAAAATTGGTAAAATATTCTAACCTCCAAGAACTCAACACATAAAACTGACACTGACAGCCAGTTGATGCCATTTCTATATCTAATCAAAGTCCCTAGTTTTTGTCAGCCTAGACCAGAAACAGACTGTTTGAGTTATCAAAACTAATATTTTAGAGGCAGGAAAAATTAGTTTCATAAAGTCATAATTTAATCACAAGTAATAGATCTCCTGATTTGATCGATAAATTGTTATTCATGATAGATTTCGGATCCGAAGTTCTTAACTTTAAAATGCGTTAAGCACATGTAATTTTATTTAAGTCAGTATGATCTTGATTTAGATTATTTTAATAGTTATTTTTGTATTAAGTGTGCAAAATGAGTGTTTTTTGTTGCGCGTGAGAATGTTACTTTTAGTCGAGACCGCACGTCGAGACAATAAAAGTCATTTGAACACGCCAAAAAACAAGAATTTTGTCCACGAAATACAAACAATATTTTTTCTACAACTGGAAATAAAGAAAAATACAATAATTATTCATTTATTTAAGTAAATTGAAGGAAAACAATCAACAATAATATTAATTTGATACTATTGATGTATTGTAACCTGACAACAAATAATTTGGGAGCGAGCGCGAGATACTCATTTTGCGCACTAGAATACGAAACAGTGCGCAAAATATTCATTTTGTGCACTAGGGTGCAAAATAATGCGCAAAATACACGTTGTCATGGTAATGTAAATGATGAAAAAATCACGTACTTCGCGTATTGATATTACTGAAAAAATGAACATGTTTTGACAGTTGTAGAAAAAAGTGTTTTGCTACTGATAATTATCAAGGACCCTTCTATTTCCTTGTGACGCCACTGGCTCAAGCTTCTGTTTTATATCTGCTACATCTACCGTGACTGTTATAATATATTGCTAAACGCGAGTATAGCATCCATAAAATCCGACCCACACGCTGATGATTATATTTTATATATAATAAATAATGTATACTGAATAAATTTCCAACACAGATGCACACTGATAAATAATTAATAAATTTTCGTGCATCAACAAAAAAATTATCGGCGTCTCGTCGCCGGCCTGTCGAGTGAATCCTAATAAAATATTCATTTTTGTATACGAAATTTTTTACACGACAAAATCAATAATGGCAAAGTGACGTCACTTCCTAGACGCGGCGTTCCCTGCGGACGTTCTGCTCATTTCGATGACATTTATCAATCAACAGTGAACCTGCCAACGAGATGCTGATATCCTAACTCTACCTCTGCGCAGAACAATGCTTCTACGAGAGGTTTTTATTATGTTTATATTACAAGACTAATGTTTTATATAATTTGTTCAATATAATTGCATATAATACAGTAAGCGGTTTCTTAAGCAAATTACTGAGGTTAATAATTGAGCTGTATTTACAATTTGAACTATTCAATCATTAAAATTGAACAACGGAAATGTTGATATTACAACACTATTAATAATAATACAATAGTATATTGTACAACAAGCATAGAATGGACATTTCATGCGAGTTGTACAATATACTTTTTCTACGACTACAGTATTGTTCCCTGATTAATTTATATTTTTTCGTAACACATGCACAAGAAACACGTTCTTATTCCCTAATTTTAGAGAGAAAAACACTGCTTTGCTCCCCTAGGGAGAGAAACATTATGTTCTCTTCCTAGGTATGATGTTTCTCTCCCTAGGTAGCATGTTTCTAGAGAGATATTTCCCTCCCTAGAGACTACGATTATTAGCTGTTTGCAGCGTTTCCTAGGTAACTGGTTACGCAACCCATATTTGACAGTTGTCCCGATAAGACGGTAATTTTTGTGCACTTGTTACGAAAAGTATAATATGCTTCACGGGAGGGCGCGATTATCCCCTGTGTGAAGTTGTAAACCTCGACTTCAGCTCTAGCCTTCGGCCCTCGCTTACGTCTCGGTTTGCCAACTTCACACGCGGGAATAATCGCTTGTTTCCCTCCCTTGATATAACAATTTTGTCCTGCTTTCACCATTCCAATGTTTGAAAATTCTAAATACCTACTAAGTATCCTAGTAACGGACGATTTCACCATTCCAATGTCCGACAATCCTAAATTAGTATCGTAGCAACGTAACAAAAATTAAATAACACTTCGGTTTTTATAAACGTCAGTCAATATTTTGTGTTTTGTGAGGTAAAAATGGAGAGTGATAGCAACGAGAATCTTGAATGAACATCACCTAATATATTAGAAGCTGCAAAAATAACATCTTTAAATTTACCTATTACCCGAAAAATCGTGAAAAAAATATGAGGTAACATATAAATTATTTATGAACTGGTGAAATGATCAAAATAATTGTCAAAACATTATATTTAATATAACTAACAATAAATAATAATAATTCTCTAATTTACGGCTATTTTATTTTTTACGCATGTGTTTTTATATTCTTCATGTGTAATTTAGAAGGAAATTGTACCTGTACTGAAATGAAAAGACCTGTACTGAAATGAAATGAACTGTATTGAAATACTTACAAAACAAATTCATTTCGCACGATGCCTTGCAATATACCTCATTTCCCTAGCAACAACAAACATACAATGAGCAGATTTCTAAGTGGTCGTAGAAAAATACAAATATGTTGACATTAATCATATGACTTATCTTACATAAAATTTATCGAAATATATTTATTTTTTTTACTATATTAGAGATAATTAATTAATTCTTTATAGCTACATATTTTTTATGCTAATGTCAATTGATATGTATTTTGTTCGTAACCAAGGAGAGTTATTTACAACGTGGTCATATCTAAATTTCTGATGCACAGATTAGCTAAAACCAAGTTAGAACCGAGCTCTTATTACCACCCAATAGTTTTTTGAGAATTTGTATAAGTAGCGTCTGAAAAATGTACACATACACATTTTCTATATGTAACAGAAAATTCTTCGTATGCAGATAGAATCAAAGATTCATTTTACCATATTTTGTTTTAGACTTGTTTAAAGACACGAATGACATCAAACTTATTTTAATGCCATTTATTAGTCAGTCAGTTATTAGTCTAGCAGATGACAGGTTCTGCTATCGTTTTGCACCCCTATTTGTCTTCTGCTAACATCTTCATGTCTTCGTATCCTTTATGTCATCTAGCATCCGATATCTTCTTCTGTTTCTTTTTCGCTTGTCCTTCACTATGCTTTCCATAATTTCTTTCAACAAAAACTTCCTTTTTGTACTATGTCCAATTCAATTTTCTTTCTATCCTAATTTTGTTCATCATTGACTTTACTTCACCTACTCGTCTTAATACCCCCTCATTTCTTATTATATTCTCCCATTTTACTCCCTCCATACTTCTTCATTTCTTATAGTCAAAGTCACCGGCCGTAGAATTTAATGCTCCACACGAATCATTTTACCATTCTCTTCCGTAGGTCCTTATTCAGTTGTCCACATATTAGCTACCTCTTTTGGTTGAATGTCTCCTTCGGCATTACTACGTTTGTTCTTGAATGCTAGTCATCTAGTTACTGATGTAAATTTCCAAGTATATTCATTTCTTAACCTCTTCTATTACTTCTTCTTCCAGCCTAATGTTTTGCCTTTCCCCCTTTCCTCCTATTTACATGCCTTTTGTCTTTTTCTTATTCTTATTCGATATATCACACACTGTGTGTTCAGATCTACAATTATCTTTGTTATTTCTTTTTTTATTACCTTAGACATTACACTCTTCTTCCTTCCATATAAACTCTTTTCTTTCTTTTGATACATTTCGCGACCACTTCTTCTATATACAAAGTGTGTTCAGAAAATAACCGAACTTTATTTTGTAAATTTGTATTAGTCAACTTACAGATTATTGGTTCTTATCCCTTTTAAAGTACTCCCCTCTTCTGTTCACACAATTGTCCCAGCGGTGTTTCTATTTCACAAAAGTATTCTTAAGAGCTTTTTTATTTGTTTTAATGTCATCCATCGTATCACAACTATGTTTTTTCAGCACTGATTTCAATTTCAGCAATAAGAAATAGTAGCAGGGAGCCAAGTCTGGAAAGTGGGAAAAAACAGTCATCTGACGAACTGACAAGGTTAAGTCAGCAGGCACATTGTTATGGTAAAGGATCCTTTAATTGTGTTGCTATAACTCTGGTCTCTTTTTGCAAATTAAGATCTCAATCTTTTTTGCAAGTTCACTAACAATTAGACAACGGTTTTCATGTACCATATCCTTGATTTCTTGAACATGACTATCAACAGTTAAGATCGAGGATTATTTTCTATAAATTGAAGACCACACTGCGTACGATCAAAAGCATCACCTCCCTAACTTGCTTCAAAAGTCGAAACGTTTCTCCAGTCTCACATTGTATCGTATCTCTCGTAATTCGTATCGGTACGAATTCTGATACATCTTGCACAAAAATAACAAAAACACGGAAATTAAAAAAGATGTCAACGATCCGAAAACATCTGGTTACTCGGGAGATTATGACGAACGCAGTGCTGTCAAAATGTCCTTAAATCTTAAACAAAATGGGAGACATATAGCATCCTTGTCTTACCTTGTCGGTTGGTTATAAGTCTTTTATTCAGTTTTCTCTCTCATCAAGATAGGTATTTGTAAATGTACCGGTAATCACTTCCTTCTTCTTCTTCTTCTTCTTCTTTCTTAAAATTTTGGTAAATTTACTTGGTTGTACAAGTAGCAATCTCGCTGTGGTGTCTTTGACCTCTTTTTTGAATTAATTTGAATTAAACTATACATTATGATAGAAATGAATTACATTTTTTGCTGTTGTTGTATAAAGGTAGGGGTTGTGGTAGTGCTGTCAGGCTTTACGCGGCAACACAGTAAACAGAGAGTCCGTATTCCAGGCCGGGCGGACAGCCGTTATCGGCTCCCGAAGGGTTGTTTGCGCAGCGGCAAATTACCATCGCCGGTAAATATTAGCGTGCACAGGCATACAACCCCGTGTGCTCGTACTCGTACCGGCATTTTAAAATTAATCTAGAGGTTCACACACCGCCATCACTCACACATTGTTCTCTTTACATGCAGCCCATTCGCTAACTATGAACCCTTTATGCGATATAGATGAATTCAAACGAGTGATAGGTACATACATACTTGTGCATCTCAAATATTGAATTGGTCATTCGGTCTCTGAAAAATGAAAGAAATACTGTTCTCAATGAATACTAGTTAACAAAATTAATATCTATCAGGTAGATTCATAAAGAGATTTAAATTTGACATTAACTAATTTCAATATGGGGTTGGTGGCTTAGTGGTATCGAGTCGGCCTGTGGATTTTGAGAACCCTGGTTCGATCCCCACAGCCGACAAACAATTTTCACCAATTTAAATTTACCCCTGTGGCTCCCCCTCCACTAATATCTTTGGGATTTGACGGCTGGTAACCGCACTTCACGCGAAAAAATATATCACTTACCGAGATCTGATTAGGCAAAGTGCCACACCCAGTAATGGGTAAAAGGCGTGATGATATAGTTATATTTATATTTACTAACTTCAATTTTTGAATTGAAATTCAGGCAAAATAAAATAGAATAGGGTTGTTGACAAATTTGGAGTTATAGTTAGTACATCATACGTCATATTAGAATGCATTTTTACCACTCTTATAATCAGGTAGGTGGCTCAATGGTATTCAGTCGACCTATGGATTTGAGAAGTCGGGTTCGATTCCTACAGTCAACAAACAATTTTCACAACATTAAAAATATTTACCCTTGTGGTTCCTCCTCCACTAATATCTTTTGGGGCTGGTAACTGCACTTCTCGCGAAGAAATATATCGAGATCTGCTACGACAGATTTGTAATTTGGCATATCAGTGACTTGAATTTTCCAAACTTAGTTCGGTCTGCTGTTTAATATGTAAATGAGACATTTAAAAATTGTATTCTAATAACCTAAACTCAATTGGTAGTTTTCTGTTAACGTATGTTTTATATTAAGTTTTCTTATTCCTTTTTTTATTAATATTTAAATTTACGTACAAAAATATACATACATACGTACATACATATGTACATAACATTACGCTGTATCCCCCAAATGGGGTAACATGAACCCGTCAACATTCTCATCCTGACACACGATACTCGTTTCGACCACATTATCACTTCCTCCATACGAACTCTTTCTTTCCTCACAACCAAAATCCATCATCACGCAACAAACATCCATCCATTCGCTCCTGTACACCTATTTCGTAAGTCTTCACTTATGCCCACTTCTCTAACAACGAATCTATAAGAAATGAAGGCAGCATCGCCTGCGCTTGTTTAAAAATACATTTAACACAATTGTAGTTACACACTGTATAGTAAAAACTGAAAATAAAGAAAAAAGATGAGGAAGGAAGGGAGTATCTCACTGCGCTTGTTTTTGAAACTGAATTCCACACAATTGCAGTTGGACACTCTATAGTGAAAACAGAAATTGAATCAAAAAGATAAGAAAGGAAAGGAGCATCTCCCTTGTTTTTGAAGGTGAACAAAAATATCACCTAAATAAAACAAAAATGGGGGAGGCGACACAATAAAATTAACAAAAAGTTCAATATTTCCAATTTAGCTTTTTGCTAATTAGGGCATTTTATCTAAGAACGGTAGTTTTCCTATTAGATAGTTTAAGAATAGAGGTATAATTTCATAAGTATTAGTTCATTTTATTTTTGCAATTGATACCTGCAATAATTCCAGGTAAATTTAATTAAAAAGTAATAAATCCATCCGTATTAAATTTCATAATTCTGATAATACTAAATATTAAGCACGTTCCATTCGTGAGGAATGTAATTTTAATCCTGGCCACAAATTTCTAATATTGTCACGAAGTCAGGATAATCTATAAATATTAAAGTGACAGTTGGGGTTTATTTCCACGTGTGTATACGTGGACAGGTAGAATTGGGTCGTGTGTTTAAATCTACGTATTAGCCTCATATTTGCTTGCTCGCTCTAAATGTTGTCTCGTTGTCAGACAGCGACATTCAGTTTAACATTAACCGGGGATTTCGCCTTTAACAATACGATAATCCTGCGATCGATAGGCACATCTGTGTCGCCCAACGGCGTGCGTTTATGCGGTAATCGTGTGCAGAACCACGCGCGAGCAAAAAGAATCGCCGAGGTATTAGCACGACTTAGTCCTCGTGATGGATTGACTTTAATATCTGCAGCCGAGAACTGGAAATAGAAGCAACACTACATGCATCGTCATGGAGCTAAGCGTTGGGTAATACAACGACTTTTACTGAAACTGTGTCAGCTATATGAAAGACCAATGGATGTCCTAAACACAAATTTGATTTTACTGGATGTAAGTAACGTGACTTCTTGGATGATTGAGTAAAATTTAAAGAGCAAAATCATGTTTCTCATGTCCGTTTGCATCAATGAACTTAAATTGGTAATATAGTATCAAATATTTGATAATACTGAAACCTATATGGACTTAAGGCATTCAAACATGGTGTATAGCCAGCAACTGAAATATTGAAATTATACAAAGGTTTCAATTTAAAGTGTAAAAACAATAGTGAGTGTACCGTGGTATGTATGCAACATTACATCAAGACCTAAAAATAAAAACAGTTAAGAAGAAATCAAAAGTACTTACGTTAAATTACATAATAAATTAGAAAACCATCCTAACAGTTGTGCTGTGAATCTCTAAGATAACAGCGGTGATATTTGTAGATTAATAGAACTAATATTTAGATTTGAAATAACAAAAATTACATCATATGATGTTTTACTTCGATTTACTTTTATTTATTTAAGTCAAACATAAAATATAAGAATCTTGTACTAGATTTAAAACTGTGATCATGATTTTTTGTAAAGTTCTTTTTAATGTGTTTTATAGTTAGTTGTTAAGAGTTGTTGTAATTTTAAACATTTTTGACTATTTATTATTTTTTCTACGATTGCTATGAAAAGATGATAATTACGCTCTCATTTGTCATCGTAAAGTTGACGTTTTTTGTGGAACAATCGAAAAATATCTTTTTTGCGCGTCTCCAATGGCACCGCGCGAAAAAGACGTTAAATTCGCGCATTGCCAATGGCAACGCGCGAAAAAGATTATTTCAATAGTTACCAGGGATACAAACAAAACAGAAACTTGTCATATTGACAGTTAACAAAACGAATTTAGTTTTAGACGTAAACCTACGTTTTTTAATAACTTTAAGATGCAATCGTAGAAAAAATTATGTGTGTATCACGAGCGTAAAGTGTCTTTGTTCCTCTTGCACTAGTGCATCTCTCGCCTTCGGCTCGCGCTGCAATTACCGTGCTCGAGTAACAAAGAATCACTTTACGCTCTTAATACACAAATAACTATTAAATTGTGACTAATTATGTTCAGTTTTTTTCAACAATTTGTTTATGTTAATTATTAGACGTTACATATCCCTGAAGAAGGCGATGGTTATCACCGAAACATTGGAATTGTAATAATTTTAAAATATATTAGACTGATATTCCAATTATCAAAGTTTCTGCATGTATATTATTCTTAATAATAAATTGAATAATTGAATTAATTTTTTTCATATAATCTTACCCTGGGCATTGGAAGTATAATAATTTAGGATATAATTGATGAAAGATCCTTTTGTAGTTTTATATTTGAGGGACTTTTAATCATTTTACTATGATCCTTTGGATTTTCGTGCACTGTACCAAACATAAAAAGCTATTTTAAGTTACATAGATTTAAACAGAGTCTTCAATTAAAAATCAAGCACTACTTGGCATGAAAGAAACTGAAATATGACTATTAATTTAATAATTGTGAGGATTAATTACCAGCAGGCACATGAAGTTAAATTAGAGCATTTGTTAGTAGATGGGAATATAAGCGATGCTTAAGTGTTGAGTATAGAACGGTAAAATCATCAATCCAAGCGCAAATCAAAATTAATGTTGTTGGTAGGAATAGAGAAACGTCCGCGGTGCAAGTCCACACATTTACGCGTGATAAATGGCAACCAGCAGAGTTACACCAGACTCAGAGGAAACTCACGATGTTAAAACCAAGCTTGTTAATGAACAGGTGCTGCCATCACACCGCAACATTTCGTAATGCATATGCGTAATTGCCTGGTCGATTCAATCATGAGTAATTAAAATAATTCGCTGTTTTCCAATAAATACTGGCTAACGAGCAATGCTTACCCATGCACATACTGTACCGACTCTGAATGACATTCATTCGATTCTACATAAATTTGTCATTGCAAACCGCATTAACCCCAATGTTGTAATTAAATACCTATCATTATTTTATACATTTTACAATTACTTGTTTATTTATATTTTCCCTGGATATTCATAAATTTTACCAACGTGATGGAATTATGTACAGCGCTTTAAACTTAAAAACTCACTTTAGCCTACATTGGATTTCAATGGTGCAATTGCTACAGAATGTTTTATTTATGTCAGTAAATTTGCAGAACAGTATTAACCCATTAGCCAACATTATTATTGATTTGGTTTCAATATTTACCTATTCAATATTTCACTGTAGTTCAACAATAAGACATTGTATCGCTTTACTATTCGCTTTAGTAGCCATTTGTATAATAAATCTCAGTTATTTAAAAATGTATCCAGTTTCTAATAATGATAATTTCACTCTGTGCTTAATATGTCAGTTGTTAGCTTTACACCTAGTCTAAAACTTTTGAAGCCATAGTATATCGACATATGATTTATGACCAGTTGCACCAATAAAATTTAAATTTTAAATTTCAGCTTAAATAAATAAAAGCATATCGAAATTTTGACTGCTATCCAATGTTATACTATTTTCATTTTAAACTGGAGGGATCGGCATAAAACGATTAAATGCACCGCATTACGTTTACAAAGGAACTCAAAATATGACCCGTTATAACTGGTATCACAAGGTTCGCACAGGGTTGTACAGCCCCATTCGCTGGTACGTGTATAATAAAAACAACAGAAAATACAATCATTAAATAAGTATATTTCCTTATTCATACGATACAAGTATAATATATTATAAATATTATATACAAACATAATCTAAACATTTACCTACATTACTCAGTCTGATTCAGTACAGGATATTTAATCTTCTTATTGAGTAATATAACTGCTAATTGGATAATTTAATAGGAATAAGTAATTTTTAAATGGTCAATCATAGAAAAAAACAAGCATAATTTTAGGTTGAATACGACCCTTAAAAATTTACTTGTTGTGACCATCGTTAGGTGATTTAAGGTAGCCGCATTAATAGATTTCATTGTAGTTATATTGGACAGGGACGTTTAATCGTTTTATGCCGATCCCTCCAGTTTAAAATGAAAATAGTATACATGTAAATTCGATTTACTTTTTAATAATTTAAATCCATTTTAATGTTTTTTTGGTGCAATTGGCCATAAGATGTTATTTAGCACCATGGACACCAATACGTTAAATGATATTTTAATAACGGAAGTAAAAAAAAAATAATTTCAAAAGCTAACCTAAAATAATCAATTATATAAAATAAATAAATATATCATCACGCCTTTTATCCATTACTGGGTGTGGCATTCTGTCTAGGCAGATCTCGGAAGGTGATATATTTCTTCGCGTGAAGTGCGATTTCCAGTCGTCAAATCACGGCCCCCAAAGATATTAGTCGAGGGGGAGCTACAGGAGTAGATTTAAATTGGTGAAAATTGTTTGTCGACTGTGGGGATCGAACCAGGGTTCTTAAGATCCACAGGCCGACTCGATACTACTGAGCCACCTACCCCATAATCAATTATTTGGGTTAAAATTTAGGTTAGATCTAATTATTGCTAATCTCATCTTTTCCTTTATCGATGTCATTTTATATTTTAAAGAGTTGTCGTCACTGATCAAAAAGTTATTTAAATTGTTGTAAAATCTAAGTAGCTATATAAGTATATGTAGACTTGTTTCAAATAGTATTTGTAGTACAGAAGTAAATAGATTTAGGAATTTCCTAAATACCAACTATAAATATCAGTGACAGAACCGAATGGCATGAATCCCCTTTAATATATGAACTGTTAGAATACACAGAAAGAAGCACATTATTTTGAGAGGCCGTCGGGTCTTCATTTGAGAGCTGTAAATATACAAAATCATTACCAGTTCGACTGGTACATTTTTATTTCATTTTTTCCATTTCGCTCTAAATCCGTCGTAAATTTTTCCGGCTGCGAGAAGTTTTGGCTCTTGTTTGTGCGGAGAAATGTCCTCCTCGTATCAATAATATCGAGATAAAATTCCTTGTTCGAGTTTTAACAACCCGATGTTACTGCAGACTCGGTAAAAAATATCTATAAAAATTTAGTTTTTATAGCTGTTGTTCGCCACAATACTCACATTGTTACAACCGTGTCGTCTTCAGCTTCGCTATCAGATATCGACACATCCACTTCTTTATCTCTTTAGGAAGAAAGATATTCGAGTTATGTTTCTATTTTAGCATTACTGCTCAAGAAAACTACTACGAAAACTATCATTCATGAAGAAAATAAAAATATTATAATCTAAATTATACTTTCTCTTTACATTACTGTAACTTTGTTTCTGGATTCACCAATGGCGGAACTAAGGGTTGTGTAGGACGACGAAAACTATGTTTATTCTATTATTGTACAGTAAAAATGTTCACCCTAATTTTTGCGAATTTAAAAAAATATATTTTTGTTCTATAATCAGTATATCAAATTATATGTCATTAAAGTTTCGTGCAGAGGTATAGGAACACCTGTATAATGCTTGATTATTAACAGAATTTGAATAAGCATATACTTTTATTCTTACAATCGGAGCTAGAGGAGTTACTAAAAAAAATAATGAAGCTACAGCTGCTGCTACTCTTCAAAAAATATACCATTCCTTCGTCACTTTCCATTATACTGGATGTCCCATTTTACATTATCTTCTTGAATATCTCGAAATGAAAGCATTTTACCGAAAAGTATGCCGAATCATAATCGTCATGGATTGAGGGGGACATCGGATTTTGACAAAATGGCCCCTTAGCCCCCCAAGGGGGGCCGGGAGAGGGGTCGACTTAAAAAATTTAAATGGGAATCCCTATTTTTTATTGCAGATTCTGAAAGAATGTTAAAAAATATGTAGGTTTTATCCGGATATTTTTTTTTAATTTCCAACAGGTGGCGCTGTAATCGTGAAAGTACGATTTTCGTGCAAAATATTCGTGAATTAATATTGTGTCAATAACTTTATAAATAATAACATTTGGTGTTTCAATCATTACCTAAATTTCTGAAAATATCAATCCCTAACACTGGGGGGGACGAAAACAGGACATTAAATAAACTAATTATGAATGATTTGATTTTATCAAGAATTTTCATGTTAAGTTTACTGATTGGTGATTAATTTAATTGTAAATTAAGTGTTTTAATAGGGTTATTTCGTGTTGGAAATTGAAAAAAATTATCCGGATAAAACCTACATACTTTTTAACGCTCTTTCAGAATCTGCAATAAAAAATAGGGGTTCCCATTTAAATTTTTAAGTTGGCCCCCCTCCTGGTCTTCCTTGGGGGGCTAAGGGGGCCATTTTGTCAAAATCCGATGTCCCCCTCAAAACCATGACGATTATGTTTCGGCATACTTTTCGGTAAAATGCTTTCATTTCGAGATATTCAATAAGATAATGTAAAATGGGACACCCAGTATACATACATACGTAAATACATACATAACATCACGCTATATCCCATTAAATGGGGCAGCACGAACCCCTGAAACATTCATAGAGCATCAGTACACATCAACATTCCCATCCTGACACACGATACTCGTTTCGACCACATTAACACTTCCTCCATACGAACTCTTCCTTTCTTCACAACCAAAATCCATCATCACGCAACAAACATCCTTCCATTCGCTCCTGTACACCTGTTTTGTAAATCTTCACTTACGCCCACTTCACTAACAATGAATCTATAAGAAATGAAGTCAGCATCTCCCGCGCTTGTTTAAAAATACATTTAATACAATTGCAGTTAGACACTGTATAGTAAAAACTGAAAATGAAGAAAAAAGATAAGAAAGGAAGGGAGCATCTGCCTGCGCTTGTAATATATAATATCTAATAATTGACAATATTCACAAAACGCAAAATGATATTTATGAAATTATAAACATCAAACTTGTTTTTACATAGCCATCGCTTAACAAATGCTTAGCAATATGATGCCGATAACATTCAATAAAATATCATGAGTTTTTGATGATTTTATTGTCCGAATACCGACTATCTCGTTCCTTATTCAATAGAATTAAAAATGATCACAAAATATTAATTTTAAACAATCAGTAACAACAAAAAATGTATTTAACATGGATTCATAGCCGTGGCAATAAATCTGCTACATTTTTGCCTAGTTAAAGAATATAGTTATTTGTATATCACGAGCGTAAAGTGATTCTTTGTTATTTGTACACGGTAATTGCAGCGCGAGCCGAAGGCGAGAACTGCATTAGTGCAAGAGGAACAAAGACACTTTACGCTCATGATACACACATAATTTTTTCTACGATTGCATCTTAAAATTATTTAAAAACGTATACGTGCTGACAATAAATTCGTTCTGTCAATTGTCAATATGACAAGTTTCTGTTTTGTTTGTATCCCCGGTAACTATTGAAATATGCGCGCATTTAATATCTTTTTCACATGTTGTCATTGGAAACGCTCGCATTTAATATCTTTTTCGCGCGTTGCCATTGAAGATGCGCGACAAAGATTTTTTCGATTGTTCCACAGAAAACGTGAACTTTACGATGACAAATGAGAGCGTAATTGTCAACTTTTCATAGCAATCGTAGAAAAAAACTATTTGTTCTATAATCAGTATATCATATAATATCTATACTCTTAAATATTTCCCGAATCTTTTTCCTTTTTTACTTCCTTGTACGAAAATTTTCGGTTCTCAGATTTCAACGGAAATAGGTGTTTTGGCCCTCCCTGAATCCATTTTGACTAATTTTGTCGTGCCGTCTGTACGTACCTATCTCGCTTAACTCAAAAACGGTAAGCCGTAGAAAATTGAAACTTTATATTTAGGACTGTTATAACATCTAGTTGTGCACCTCCCTTTTTGGTTATTATACAACTACCGGAAGTGGTACTTTACTTGAAGCCTATAATAGATTTTCATGAAAAACTATATTCAAATATAATTTAAAACTTTCCAAATTTTGTATATAAGACTACTATATCAATGGAAATAACATAATAGATTTTGGTTAAAATAGACCAACCGGAAGTGGCACATTACATGAAGCTGCTAACAGTTTTCCTTGAAAAAATGGTATTATTTTAATTTTAGAAATAAATGCTGCAAATAAAAGTTGTAGAGAATTAAATTAATTAAATTCTGCGTCTAACAAATAAAGAATTTTTAAATTAACTTTTTGCATAAACGAGTTATCTAAATTTAAATATTATATAGTTTTAGATTTAAAAAAAATAATTAAGTTTGCTATGGATTAAAACAAAAATAAAAGATTTAATGTCAAATATGTGCAATTAAAAAAATATCTATAGTTTAATACGCGTACAAGGAAGTCATGTGGTGTCCACATCAGATTTTTCTTTTTTATGATCCTATGCATATTATTTATGGGGTAGATGGCTCAGTGGTATCGAGTCGGCCTGTGGATCTTGAGAACCCTGGTTCGATCCCACAGCCGACAAACAATTTTCACCAATTTAAAAATTTACCCCTGTGGCTCCCTCTCCACTAATATCTTTGAGGGCCGTGATTTGACGGCTGGTAACCGCATTTCACGCGACAAAATATATCACTTACCGAGATCTGCTTAGGCAGAGTGCCACACCCAGTAATGGGTAAAAGGCGTGATGATATATTTATTTATTTATTTTATTATTTATGTAACACCTGGAATTCACTATTTCATAGTTATGTCATTGGTCTTTCTATGTAAAATATTAGAAAGGAAAACCTCAGATTCACTTCAGAATAACCTTTCGCCGTTTTGCTGCCTTCGAAAATAATTTATGGATTCAGTGGAATTTACTGTTTTATCTAGATTCTAGATGAACTATTGTAGAAAGTTTCTTGTAATAACTGTTGTTGTTGGGATAATGTACATCGTACAAATACCAGTTATTGTTATAGCAGGAGTACATGTAACGAAGTATTGAATATAGCCATAGCGCGCAGTGGCTGCATTGTTGTCAGTAATTCTTGTTGCAGTTTTCCCTGCACCTGAGCCCTTGTACCCTGTATCTCACCCTCGGCATATTGATTTATTATGGATGTAGTTCCATTAAAGCGACAGGCGGATTTATAAGACGCCTCAAAACACTGCGTGAAAATACGATACATGAGGGTACATTCACAGGGGCCGGATTAACTAATATTATGCCCTAGGGCAGATTAACATTCAAATGTTATCAAAAACTTCGTAAAAATAAAAGTTCTAAAACATTGTTACAAAAAAGGATATAATTTTTTTTATTTCGACTGTTTTTAAATGATTAAATGATAGACTTTTTTGGAATTCAGTCAGTTTTTTTTTATTTTTTATTATTAAGTCGACGTTTCGGCCAACTTTTTAGCAATCGTAGAAAAAAATATTTCTATCATTATTTATAATTTTTGGATGATTGTTATTTTTAAATATTATTATTAGTCCTGAAGAAGGCTAAAGAGTTGGCCGAAACGTCGACTTAATAATAAAAAATTAAAAAAACTGACTGAATTCCAAAAAAGTCTATCATTTCATAATTGTTACAAAAACTAACAAATTACAATTGGCTTTATATCAGCTAAAATATAAATTATATAATATTTCGTCTTGCGGCAGATCAACATTTAAACGTTATCGAAATATTCTTAAAAATTAAAATCCTAAATAAAAAATTAATCATTGTTACCTAAACTAAGAAAATAAAAATTGCTCAGAACAACATTCAAATTTTATCAAAATTTTCTTATAAATAAAAATCCTAAAAAGAAAAAAGAACATTTTTATATTGTCCGGCAGAACGATGGTGTGGATAACGTTACGGAATTCCAATCCAAAGTCCAGAAATCCGAATCGAACTCAAGCTAAAAAAATTATATGAACCCTGTACTGTAATTGAGATTAAAATAAGTAAGGTTATAACATTTATTTTATGCAGTGGTTTCGATAAAGTATTTTTTTCAAATATCTTACATGAATAATCTAACACTTTATGTTAATAAAAGAACCCTAAAAATATGAAACTAACATTAAATTTTTCAAAGCTATAGTTCGTTAGACGAGAGATTAGAGTGTGGAAAATACTGAAAGTATTGACCTTTATATTACAGACAATCAAGATAAAACTAAAATGAACAAACATGAGGTCATGCATACTAATCTCCCTGACTTCAATTTATATTAAAAAATTGGATTGTGTAAGAGTGCTTCGGATTCCTTTATAAGCTGTAAATCCTCTGCAATTATGATTAAGTTCCTTTTGTACAGAATAACAAACAAAGAAATAATACATATATAAATAAATAAATATATGATTGGCGGACAAAACAATTTACCTGACATTTTATGGGGTACGAGTCTCAGTGGTATCGAGTCGACCTGTGGATCTTGAGAACCCTGGTTCGATCCACACAGGCGACAAACAATTTTCACCAATTTAAATCTACTGCTGTGGCTCTCCCACCACTAAAATCTTTGGGGGCCGTAATTTGATGACTGGTAACCGCACTTCACGCAAAGCAATATATCACTTACCGAGATCTGTTCCGGAAGAGTGACACACCTAGTAATGGGTAAAAGGCGTGATGATATATTTGTTTATTTATTTTTATAAAATCATTTTTGACTTTTCATAAGATCAATATTAAAATTTCTTGTTACTTTATTAGTTCTTTAATTATAAAGATAATTATAATTATAACTTTACGTTTCATCAATATCAAATCATACCTTTTACCATGTAAATTCTCGCAAAACGAACTATAACTATACTTGTATTTCTGTTCTACATTTCAACATTTTATTATTTTCCATATACCTATAATCTCTCAAATCTCGTACATATCACGGGCAATGTTGACAATGTCTGACCTAAAAATACGTTTTGTACTTTTTTATCACAGTAATTCCTTTATAAGCCAGAGTTTATGAGTTCATACATCGCTCACTATAAGTTAAATTAAAATAAATAAATATGATTGTTAGAATTTTTCTGGATTTCACTTTATGCTGCAAGTGCCCTGCACTACAGTTGGACAGAACATCAATTTATATAATTTAACTAATTTGCTTTTTGTTAGCCTAAGAATTTAAGTGTTTAAAAAAAAAAAATATATTTATTAGTTACTATGTGACTCTTGAGGTGTATACCTCAACAAGTATTTTATTTTTAATTTTTCAATTGACTTCAATTATGTTACCTTTGATTGTAAAATTTTAAATGTTAATTATTAATTCATACTAAAATTGCTTGATAATGGTCCAAATATTGGCCGAAACGTCGCCTTCTTAAGTTAATAAAAAAGGTTGAAAAATGAATAATTCATTTTACCTTTTTAATTCCAATTAAAGCCTGAAATCCAACTAATATAAAAAAATTTATAAATATTTATTAATGTTACAATGTACAACAGGAACTTAATCTCAATTACAGTGCAGAGTCCAGACTCACCGAACCACAGTGTGGTAGTTCGTATATTTTTTAGCTTGAGTGGGATTCAAACTCAGGATCTTTAGATTCGACTGCTGTATCGCTAACCACACCCAAAGTACTGCCGGACTATATATTCTGACATATTTAATACCTTTTGATTGGGTATGCATTATTATCATGGTGTCTAGCGGCTTGGAACTCTTAGAAATTCTGGAATATATCTGGAATTTAAAAACCATTGAAATCCTTAAAAATCCTTACATTTACATATACGAGTAATACCAGAAAAAATTATTTACAGTAAAAAAAAACTATTTAATTTATATACAAGTGCCTTTAACACAATCAGTGCGAACTAATTGAGAAAAATTATATAATCCTTATATTCAACCAATGGTTTTTTTTGTCTATTAGATAGATAATTTTCTTTTGATTTCAACTGTATAAATATTGTATAGGGTTGTATATCAATTATTTCAAGAAAAATGGTATTAAAAATAATGTTACAATATTGAAAGCAGCTATACAATAAACAAATACAAACAAATGATGCAGGTAACTGACACTAATTTTTTATTAATTAGTAATTAAATATGTATACTGGTTCATAAATGCCCGTGAAGATATCATCTCTTCTTACGAAGCTCTCTACATTCATATCGAAGGCGAATTCGTCAATTCCTTTCATTTTATTTCTTCGTATATTTCTCTTCATTTCTATATGTTTTTCGGCTTTTTCGTCTGTTCTTCAATTCTTACTTTTTAAAAGTATTCTATGGGGTAGGTGACTCTGTGGAATCGAGTCGGCCTGTGGATCTTGAGAATCATGGTTCGATCTCCAGAGCCGACAAACAATTTTCACCACATTAAAACTACTCCTGTGGCTTCCCTACCACTAATATCTTTGGAGGCCGTGATTTGACGGCTGGTAACCGCACATCACGCGAAAAAATATATCACTTACCGACATCTGCTTAGGCAGAGTGCCACATCCAGTAATGGGTAAAAGGCGTGATGATATATGTATTTTATTTATTTATTTATATAAAAGTCTTCTATTATTTAGCCTCTCCATGTCTTCTCCATCTTCTTCTTCTCCCTGGCTTCCATTGCAGGATTTCCTTTATTATATCATCTTCTTTTGTTCTCCAAACATGTGGTAACCATTTTGTTATCTGCTGTTTTATTTTCATTACTGCACCTTCTTCTACTAGTTCTTCTTCAATTTCATAATTCACTTAACTTTTGTAAACATTATTTTCTACTTGTATTACTTCTGCTATTAATCTTATTCCTCGTGTTATTATTATTAATTCTGGTAGTCTGGTAGACTCCATGATTATGCCAAACGACTTAAAGAAAATGTTAGTGGTCCGCAATTGTCGTCTCCTAAATTCGGCCCTGCACATGCGGTTACATTACGAAGGGCGAGTGTAAGCAAGTTGGGCAGTACGCTATTTGTTGTGCGTCAAAGGGCCAGAAACAATGGCCGGCACATGTTGATTCTCAGCCGCCCTTAGATACATTACTTATCCCATTCCATTTGGAAAACCATTAAAATAATCCGCGAGGGTTCAACGCATACACCGCAGAGGAGAAAGATTATTTTACCGCCATTTTTTTAATAAAAAAAATCGATTTATCTTTATTATAAGTTCTGCAGGGTTTATTGTTTTAGACTGAGATTACGTGAGATATATGAATGGTCGATACAAAGTTTTATACTTTCCAAAGGGCTTTGCCAACTTTCCTCTAAAATTTCTTAAGGTTCAACACAACAGCACTGCTTTTAGTAACTCCGGAAAAAAGAAATTTGTAAGTCTAGGCAAAGATTTCAATCAGACAGCTTGTGGAAACATCATTAAATATCATTATATTGTATACTTTTAAATAAGAGCTTTCAATTCGGTTAAATATAATTTCTATTTAATTTTGATGGAACCGTGTTAATCTTTTATATCCTATACTCTAGTATAAACAATTCTTGTCTGCCATCTTGGAATCGGCTGTAACGATTTTGATGAAACTGGGTATTTTAATGTATTTTTTTTATCTTAGACAACAATTTAACTAGATCTCATCCTTTGGGTATTGGCGTTCTTTTGTTTTTCGAAAAATCGTCATTACTCCCTTATTTTAAGAAATATTTAAAAAATACCAAAACTTTCAGTATTTGCTTTCAGTTCTCTGAAACATTTACAGAGTTTACAATTTACAATTATTTTCTATTGTATCAAATAACAAAATGGTGACGATCAAAAATTTCAAAACAAGATATTTTGAAAACCACTCGATCGATTTTTTAAAATAAAACATTTATAATATCTTTAAACTATCTACTATAACATTTGTCTGAAACATTCTTTTCGATCTGTCCAAAAAAAGTTTTTATCCAAATTGAATTACAAGATAAATTTTAACAAACTCCAACAATAATTTAAAATAAAGTAGGCTTGCTGCCATTAAACAATGAAATTTTCTTTTTAATGGCAGCAAGTCTACTTTGATTTAAATAAGAGAGTAAAGACGATTTTTCTAAAAACAAAAGAACGCCAATAATGAACTGGAGCTCCAAATCAAAAATTTGAACAAAGAAAAGTTGTTTGTTTCAATGAGTTCTAACTGCCGTTTTCGAGTGTTACAACTTAGTATTAACATCCTGTATATATATATATATATATATATATATATATATATATATATACAGCGTGTTTCACAACTTAGAACAAAAAATTAAAGGGTATATTCTGTACGACGTGCTGATCATGAAACAAAAAGATTTAAAACATTTTTTGTAGTACTGCACTGGATTCGCTCTCCTATTAAACACAAACAATGAAGTAGGTACCAACTACGAAATAATAATTACACAATTCAATTATTAGCAGTTATTTATAATAGAATTTTATTTAATTAATAACTATAACGTAATCATCCACCCAGTGGCAACGAAACATTTTGGGCTGGGAAACATGGAAAATAGTTTTGCGATGATCAGCACGTCGTACAGAATATACCCTTTAATTTTTTGCTCTAAGTTGTGAAACATCCTGTATATGCAAATACAATAATTATAATATAAAACTAGCAAATTAATCAAAATGTCAAACAAACCTTAATAAACGTACATATAGAACAGATATTTGAAAAATATCAATAACTAAAAATATATATACATGAAAAATAAATATATATAAAATTAAATTGTAAAATTCCGTAAAAAATTTTAAGCATATTTTAAATTATTATAAGCATCAGTTTGATAATTAACAGAGATATCATGGTGTAAATTTATATGTAGTTAAAGCATTATGATTTGTATCAAGAAGCTTGCAATAATAAAATTAATGTAAGGAAACGCAAATAAAATAAATATATTACTTAATGAAAGGCGCGGTGGCCGAGCGTGTTAAGGCACATCTCTTAACATACTATGACGTCACTCGGACCAAGGTTCGTCAGTTTGAATCCGCCTGTCGACAAAGTGTGATTTGTCGTAAAAATATAAAATACAGTTACATATATTTATCACACTCGGGCGCTATAAGCTTATACGCCTTAAATAATGTAGAATTCGACTACGAAAACCGGCAGTACAGCAGTGTAAAAACTGCGGCTCGGTAGGCCCAGGCCCGATTTGGGCTGTAGCGCCACAGATGATGATTACTTAATGACCGAAGAAAAAGATTATATAATAGCTTGCTTTGCCTTATAGTAAATCCGGTCCTGGCTTCTAGTGTACAGAGAAGCATTCTGTTGGATACTACAAGTAAATAATTGCAGAGTCTGAAACGGAAAGCATATAGAGTGCAGTGGAAGTTTCTATTTTATTTTACGCTTTTAAGTTTCAAAGCTGTTTGTATCGTGCATATTCACAACACGGTAAAATACTTCCGATCGATCCATTAATTCAAGAAGTTGACAGCTCTTTGACGTTTCAAGTTACAGCATTGAAATGAACACGTTCCACGTTGCTCTGATGTATTAGAATGCACTCTTTGTGCAACTGCAGCGCCGGCGTAGTTATTAATCTCTCCGTTAACACGTTGCTCATTTAGATCAAATCAAAATGTCAAAGTAATTAGAATAGCTTAGTCCGGCAACAATGCCAAGCGATTCCGACGTTTACAGCTTTAAAAACTCATTGTTTTGTAATTAAAATATTCGTGATTAAAAACCCAAAGCCAGCGGGATAACAGATTCGCTAATACCGCATTAATCAAACTCGTTTTAATTAATTTTGTCTCAAGCCACAAAACGTACTCGGGTGTTCTATTTGTCTTATTCGACCACCAGAACAAGACTAGCGTCTATTCTTCATACAATACTAGTTATCTTTTTGTACACGAACTCGGGAAGTTCAACTAAACTAATTTCAAATTTTATCCTACCACACTGGTGAGATTTGCTATGGTATTTCGCAGCGTGATGCGGTATGAAAGCGGATATTTGCTTCGTGGGGAATAGAGGCCTAGTGGAATAAACCCATAAACAATATGGGCTATATTCCAAGTCCTTGAATCATAAGACTCCAAAGACAAATTAAAGTGTCCTTTTTGCCGTCAACTGGTAGCATACTTCATATTTTTGTTTATCTACGACTATATATGTAAGTTTACTGAACTAGTTACGTTATATATATATATATATATATATATATATATATATATATATATATATATATATATATATATATATATATATATCTGTCTACTTTTTTTTCCGAACATATAAATTCAATGTTAAAATTTTGATTTAGCGATATCTCTTTACGTATTAATTTTAGAACAAAAGTGTACTGAAAATAATGTTCAGAATGAATATCTGCATTCATAGAGTATAAGTTTGTTGTTCAATTGTTTCTTATATCCGCGTTAGAAGCAAAAGAAAATACACGCTTTAAAGCAATTATCAGAGTGCCATAGAAATAAAACAAATTAGATAACTTAATAATAGGTATTTATTTCTATAGATTATGTAGAAAAAAGAAAATAATAGTTGCTATAATTAATTTTATTATTAAATTAAATGCTCGAATAAATAAATAAATAAATAAATTAGAGTAAGCTTCTAATTCTGATTAAATATGACAAATAATGTCAGACACAACAAACAAATTATTATTTTATTTCTCATGGCACTCTGATAATTGCTTTAAAGCGTGTATTTTCTTTTGCTTCTAACTCGGACATAAGAAACAATTAAACAACAAACTTGTACTCTATGGATGCAGTTTTTCATTCTGAACATTTTTCTTCCGTACAATTTTGTTCTAAAATTAATAGGTAAAGAGATATCGATAAATCAAAATTTTTAACATTGAATTTCCTATGTTTGGAAAAAAATGTAGACACCCGGTATATATATACAGGGTGTTTCACAACTTAGAGCAAAAAATTAAAGGGTATATTCTGTACGACGTGCTGAACATGAAACAAAAAGAATTTTTTTAAATTCGAAAAATTAAAGGTTATTAACCTAAAACATTTTTTGTAGTACTGCACTGGATTCGCTTTCCTATTACACAAACAATGAAGTAGGTATCAACTACGAAAGAATAATTACACAATTCAATTATTAGCAGTTATTTATAATAGAATTTTATTTAATTAATAACTTTAACATAATCATCCACCCAGTAGCAGTGGCAACGAAACATTTTGGACTGGAAAACATGGAAAATAGTTTTGCGATTAAAAAAAAATCTTTTTGTTTCATGATCAGCACGTCGTACAGAATATACCCTTTAATTTTTGGTTTTAAGTTGTGAAACACCCTGTATATGTATATATATATATATATATATATATATATATATATATATATATATATATATATATATATATATATACAGTGCCGGATTAACACTAGGCGGGGCCCTAGGCAATCGCAAACTGTCTATCACTTTATTCTTGCATCAACAAACGCGACTTTAAAACATGAGATACTTATTTTTTCAAATAAACTTTTCAAATAGATCTAAAGAAAAAAAGTTAAACTAGGAATTCCAAATCATCATAGTTCAGGGCCCCTTAAAACATTTATCCGGCTCTGAATCGAGATGTGTTCCTAGAAAGCGACAAATGAAGGAAAATATTAACTGGTACTTTACTCACAGTTATATTTGTCTGAAGATTTTTTCCGTGGAATAGGTCGTCTGGGCCAGCGAGGGCAGCAGAGGAGCGGGAAACGGAACATTAATGACTAAACGGAAACTTAGTGCTTCCTTAGTTTCGTAGCAGCGCCGCAGCGCAGAAATTTAATTTGCTTAATCGTGCAAGAAAAGTTGAGGGACCGCCAGCACGGGCAGCACAAACAGTCGGCAATAATAATGATGTTGAGTGCAGATTTACGAGTTTAACAAATTGAAATTTTAGACCGGGCTCGTTCGTTTTCAATTACGCTGCACCGGGCTGCAATTAATCCGCGGCCGAGTCCGTTTGTTAGAAAAATTCAATTTGGCGGCGGCCGTTCCCGCGACGTCGTCGTCACGGACCGACTATTTACTTAGAGTTAGCGAATGTCCCTAATGAGCCTGAACGCTAAATAAAAACAGCGGCTCCGTGCAGCTCTTGACGAGGTGCGAACGGTAATTACACTGGCCTCTCCTCCTCGGTCTCTCCTCCTCGGTCCCGCTGCTCGCACGTGATTTATCATGCATCAGTCACACCACCCACTGCCCATTCATACACAAATTTATCATTTTTAATACACCAACTCGTATTTCATAACTTTACATTTACTCTCTATGTACTCACATGGTTTTGATTCATTGCATCAACTTTTCAAAAGCACGACAATTAAACATATTGCACACGTGCGATTACTCTCCATTTCCATTTGGGGACATTTTTAGACGACGCGTGTTGTTTGGCTCATATGTCACTACACGACCGTGAAATCAAACAAAAGTAAATTATAAAAAAAATGGTATTCTCTAAATTTTGGTTGTATACTTTAACATTTACTCAATTATAATTTTTCTATGATAAATTTTAATACACATCAAATTATTATAAATTCTATTCAGTATCTAAATAAGTTCTTTTTCTAATGTCAGTGACACATATAACACAATAACTATTTGTTAATTCGAACCTATTTTAGTGAATTTTTATTATTCAAAATATTTTTCGACTATTATTGAAATATAAAAACTAGAAACTATAACTTTTAAGACAAAATAAAAAATATAAATGAAATATAAAAACTTAAAAGCACAGACCCGAACCGTAACGAAATCGTAACCGAAAACCGCACCGATATTTTTTGTTTTGAAATATGGAAACCGTAAACTGAAACGAAAATTTAATTGATTTTTTAACCGAACCGATTTTATTTCGGTTCTAAAACAGTAAATTTAAACCGGTGTAAATAACGTACTGAACCGAAAATAGTAAGAATATGAAGAAAAATATGTTCTCGTAACCCCTAGAGACAGAGTTAAATAAACAGTTCCTTACTATTGAAGTGCTCATAAAATTTTATTCATTAATTTTTTATATAACAAAATAATTACATTAAACTACAAAATATTTTTTTATTAATAGTTAAAGGTATTTAATTTTCTTGTTCTTCTTGTTAAAAGTAATGTATTAATGTGTGTCGTAATTTGAGAACCACTGGTGTAAACAAAAATTTTTCTATGATTGCTAAGAAATGATGACAATTACACTCTAATTTGTCATCGTAAAGTTGACGTGTTCTACGGAACAATAAAAAAATAATTTTGTTGCGCGTTTCCAATGACAACACGCGAAAATGATATTAAATGCGTGCGTTACCAATGGCAACGCGGGAAAAAGATAATAAATGCGCGCTTGCTTCAATAGTTACCAGAGAACGAAACAGAACTATTTATTTTTAGTACGTATACATTTTTTAATTATTTTTAAATGCAATCGTAAAAAAATTATGTGTGCATCACGAGCGTAAAGTGTCTTTGTTCCTCTTACACTATTACTGTACTCCAGTATCAAAGAATCACTTTACGGTCGTAATACACAAGTAACTATTTTGCTCATTGTAATTGAAATTGTTATCTATTTTAATCAACTCCGGAGTTCGTATAGTTCTAGAGATAGCATGGGTAGCATAATAAAATTGAATGCCTTGTATACATTTGTAATTTGCAAGTCTAGTGGCCAGTTACAGCAACAAAGCTTCAATTTTAAACTTGACTTAAATAAATAAAAGCAGAAAGAAATTATGGGGTAGGTGGCTAAGTGGTATCGAGTTGGCCTGTGGATTTTGAGAACCCTGGATCGATCCCCACAGCCAACTAACAATTTTCACTAATTTAAAATCTACCCCTGTGGCTCCCTCTCCACTAAAATCTTTGGGGGCCGTGATTTGACGGCTGGTAACCGCACTTCACGCGAAGAATTATATCACTTACCGAGATCTGCTTTGGCAGAGTGCCACACTCAGTAATGGGTAAAAGGCGTGATGATATATTTATTTATTTATTTATGGTATAATTGACACTGTTGTCAAACATTCGATGAGCTTTTATTTATTTAAAATAAACTTAAAATTTAAGTTTTGTTGGTACAACTGGCTATTAAAGTTATATGAAATAGGAACTTGGTGAATATTATTTCAAATTATAGATACAATTCAAGCTAGACCAAAATAAAGAACAGATTTTAATACTAAATTGTCCTGTAGTACGATGAATAATTCAAGTTAAAAAATATATGAATTACCACACTGCGACCCAATGAGTCCGGACATTATATTGTAATTGGGATTAAATTTCTGCAGACTAGCATAAATAAGTAAACTTCATCTTTCTAAAATAAAAGGCAAATAACTAAAGTCACTCTCCATTTATAACGTCTCCAATAAAACCAGCATTCGTCCGTGAACGTCGAACATAAGTAATGCTGCGTCGTCAGTCATTGGGACAGACTCCAAAACGACACAGTATTTAAATATTTGAACCCGACGCGTCGCGGGGGTGGCAAGGGCGGTCAGTACGTGTGCTCGGCACGTCGCGCGACTTGCGGAAATTCGATTAGACGAGTGTCAGAGAGACGACACCCGCCGCGAGGAGAATACTAAAATGTTTAACACACTCCGCCGTCGAAGATGTCGAGGCTGTTGTCGACCTCTATAAAACTCTACCTTTACGAGGATCGACTCTCCACCAGACCAATCGATAAGGCTGGCTACCTGTAGATATACAACATTATATCACTACTATATTCTGTAATGTGGACATATCTTTGTGAAAATGAGAACATGACTTCCAATCCAACAGGCGACAATTTCAAATTTCATCACATATAAATTATTCTTGTTGGTTCACTCTACCATTGTGGACCATAATTTGACAACTTGTAACTGCATTTCCGTATAAGAATAGTACTTTCTGAGTTGAGCTGACATATCCAGAAATGGATAAAAAGATTAATGTGCATTTGTTGATAGATTTGCCGCAGCCACGGGTAATAATTAATTACTCATATTGAGGTATCGACAGTGGTGAGTAATAATTTGTTTTCTTATTATGGGGTAGATAGCTCAGTGGTATCGAGTTGGCCTGTGGATTTGAGAACACGGGTTCGATTTCCACAGCCGACAATTTTCACCACATTAAAACTACTCCTGTGGCTCACCCTTCACTAGAAAATATTACTTACCGAGATCTGGTATGGGAGAGTACCATAACTGGAAATGGGTAAAAGGCGTGATGACATATTTATTTATTTTACAAATACAATGTAGTTATTATAAGCAATCATTCATTCATCCAGAATTTTGTAAAATAAGTTTTGGTTGCGCGTGAGACTTTTAGTCGAGACCGCCAGGTCGAGAAAAAAAGTCATTTAACGCGCCAAAATACATGAATTGTACAAAATACAAACAACATTTTTTCTACAACTTTCAAAAAGGAATAATAAAATAATTATTGATTTATTGAAATAAATTGAAGGAAAAAACTCAAAAATAATATGAATTTGGTATTATTGATGTGTTGTAACCAATGGAACGTGAAAAAATAATAATTTTGGTGCATGCGATAAATATTAATTTTGTGCAATAGGGTGTAAAACACTACGCAAAATACGCGTTGTCATGGTAATGTAAATAATGAAAAAATCACGAAGTTCACGTACTAATACTAGAAAAAAAAACAAATTTTGACAATTGTAGAAAATAGTTATTTGTTATTAAGAGCGTAAAGTGATTCTTTGTTACTCGAGCACGGTAATTGCAACGCAAGCCAAAGGCGAGAGCTGCAATAGTGTAAGATGATCAAAAACACTTTGCACTCGTGATACACATAATTTTTTCTACGATTGCATCTTAAAATTATTTTCAAAAAACGTGTAGGTACTGAAAATAAATTTATAACTTTTCAAAATATAAATCACAGGTAGCTGATATATTTTATAACAAGAAAGGATGACCTATTAATACAGAATAAAATTCAAAACGAAAATAATTTATAAAATTGTATTACAGAATTTATTGAAATTATTGAAGGAGTGTAGGTATAGATAAAGTCAGTGTATGCCATCAGTAAACCTCGTTGATATTTGCCCATATAATAGCATGTTTTCTAACCAATAATTACTTGACATATATTCTGCTGATCAATAAATGAACATCATATCCAAACCGGTACCAGCATACCGGTAATAATAACCGCTCCGATCACTAATGTATATCTAACAATATCCTGAGGTCACGTGACCATTCGGCGATGTCAGCCGAAGACTAGCGATGATTCACGATCGAGCGAAAACGGTGTATTTTCGTTTCTATAACGGGTAAGCTAAGCTTATACTTAGCTTATTATGCAAATGTCGAAATGAGCTTTGCACAATATATCAAAAACTCGTGCGCGAGTCATTCGATACGGGATTATTTGCTAGAAAGAGAGCCCAATTGAAAAGACAGAGAAGTAGGAATAATATTCGTCAGTCATAGGCGCCCCATGGGGTTGAATTCTAGGGGTGGATATAATTAAAAATCTAATTGTTATTAGCTTCGAAGTTTCGAACATTAAAATAATCTTATTACTGTTATTATTATTGCTTTGCTTAATTGAAATTTGAGACGGTATGATTAAATTTAATACTACCATTTTTTATTTCGTCACCCCTTTTTAAACGAATCAAAATTATTTAAAAGCGACTGCTCTACTATCACTAACCAAATTGTGTTACACTATTTCACTTACATTTTTATTTAATGCGAGCTCAATTACGTCATTTATTTGATGGCTTAGAGCTTAATTGTCGAGTAAGGCAAGCGAAGCAAAAATGCTTATTATTTTCTATTACTTCCCAATACATGAAATAGCACAAACTTAAAATAAACAATATGTATACAGTGCGATCATTTGGAAAAATGACTTTTAAATCTGCCTATAAACTCTAATCGATGCTACTACGAAAATTTTTCGTTTGGAATTAATTTCTCGCCAATATATACTCTTTGAAGCTTGCAGACTATACCTAAAAAGTTAAAAATTGCTTAACACTAATTTAATATTTAAAATGATTTATGAAATTTAAATACTGGCAAGCAATTTTCAACACTTTTAGATATATTTCATGAACTGGGAAGGATAATAATAAAATTAAAATGTTTCACCAAGTGCCAACCACACAAACAATTAATATAACTAGGAAGGAGTTTTGACGAACTGATCGATGATCAGTGATCATATAACAAAAAGATTTTTTTCTACGATTGCTATGAAAAGTTGACAATTACGCTCTCATGTGTCATCGTAAAGTTGACGTTTTTTGTGGAGCAATCGGAAAATATCTTTTTTGCGCGTTTCCAATGGCAACGCGCGAAAAGGATCTTAAATGCGCGCTTATTTCAATAGTTACCAGGGATACAAACAAAACGGAAACTTGTCATATTGATAGTTGACAGAACGAACTTATTTTCAGTACGTATACGTTTTTTAATAATTAAAAATACTTCAAATAAATGTTGTAGAGCATAAAATTCTACATTAAAATCATCATCATCATCATCATCACGCCTTTTACACATTACTGGGTGTGGCACTCCACCGTAGAAGATCTCGGTAAGTGATATATTTCTTCACGTGAAGTGCGGCTACCAGCCGTCAAATCGCCCCCAAAGATGTTAGTGGAGGGGGAGTCACAGGGATAGATTTAATTTGTTAAAAATTGTTTGTCGGCTGTAGGGATCAAACCAGGGTTCTCAACATCCACAGGCCGACTCGATACCACTGAGCCACCTACCCCATTAAAATCAATAAACAGAATTAATTTTGCATACTTTATAACAGCAGAAATTAAATTGAAAATTAGCTTAAAAATAGGAATAGCCCTTGGAAATGAAACAAAAATGTCAGGAGCAAATATAATTTTGAATTATTAAATTTTATAATAAATTGCAGTATAAGAAATTATCTTTTTGTAAAAGTGTTGATGATCCTGAAAAGGACTGTTGTTTTTTTGTTATTATCAATAATTAACAAGGAATATTTTTCTACTGACAGATAAAACGTGAATCATTTGTTTAATTTTGTTTCATTTCCAAGGCTACAGTTGTCATGATGATAAATAACATTCCTGAAGCGTTCTTTTAATATTTAAAAGTTTAAATAATAGTATCATAATGAGTAGAAATAATATTGCATTATTAGCATAGCACATCCACCATATTTTCCTATTCTATATTTTCGCAGTTCATCAATATCTATTTTTGCCATACTTACACAAAAATATAAGACGCGTTGATTAATTATAAAAAATCTGATGTGGACACCACATGACTTCCTTGTACGCGTATTAAACTATAGATATTTTTTTAATTGCACATATTTGACATTAAATTTTTTATTTTTTGTTCTAATCCATAGCAAACTTAATTTTTTTTAAATCTAAAAATATATAATATTTAAATTTAGATATCTCGTTTATGCAAAAAGCTAATTTAAAAATTCTTAATGTGCTAGACGCAGAATTTAATTCTCTAAAACTATTATTTGCAGCATTTATTTCTAAAATTTAAATAATATCATTTTTTCAAGGAAAATTGTTAGCAGTTTCATGTAATGTGCCACTTCCGGTTAGTCTATTTTAACCAAAATCTATTATGTTATTTCCATTAATATAGTAGTCTTATATACCAAATTTGGAAAGTTTTAAATTATATTTGAATATAGTTTTTCATGAAAATCTATTATAGGCTTCAAGTAAAGTACCACTTCCGGTAGTTGTATAATGACCAAAAAGAGAGGTGCACAACTAGATGTTATAACAGTCCTAAATATAAAGTTTCAATTTTCTACGGCTTACCGTTTTTGAGTTATGCGAGATACATACGTACGTACAGACGGCACGACGAAATTAGTCAAAATGGATTCAGGGAGGGCCAAAATACCTATTTCCGTTGAAATCTGAGAACCGAAAATTTTCGCGATTACAATACTTCCTTTACTTCGTACAAGGAAGTAAAAAGTTGAAACAAATAATAGTATCATAATGAAGTAAATGAAAAAAAATATATTGCATTATTAGCATTGCACATCCACCATATTTTCCTATTGTATATTTTCGAAGTTCATCAATATCTACTTTTGTCATACTCATACAAAAATATAAAACACGTGGATTAATTATAAAAAGCAGTATCCTCTTAATTTGTAGAATGTGCACGTCTATGTATAGCGACAAGTTCGTTGAGTAGCTTGGTCACAACATCGAACGCTACATTCTTTATTCGCGCTCTTCATTCAATAGCAACAGCGACGTGAAAAGTGGAGTGCGGCAAGGGGTGGAAATATCGATCAGTCCAGTACTTCGCTTCCATTTCCATAACACGTTTATAAATAATGATATTCATAACCAGAAGAGAAAGTCTTCAAAAAATCAAAATTAGTAATTAACAGTTTAATCAAAAGATTGGCTGATAGAGAGACTCTTATTAAACTTTTAAACATCCTTTGACACATTTGGAAGTTAATTAGATATTGGAGATTGAATTTTTAATAAACCCTGCATTTAGAATAATAAATTAGCAGGGCTGTTTCAATTCTTACCCTCGCGCAGTCGGCGGCTCGTGCACACCGTTTTTGAACCACTGAACCGGAAATTATTTTGTAATATTAATTATAAAATTTTCGTGAAACGTGATAATTAATTTGGAATTTTATACGAGGAAAATTTATTTTTAATTTTAAGAGCATTCGAACAACCAACATCACCAGTCTGTTTACAAAATTCAATTTATTTTTGTAATAAATTATCTTTTAAAAATATCGCTCACGTCAGAAAAATCAACGCTCACATCAGCAAACATGAATTTATTTAGATAAATTAACGCACGTCATTTTTATGTTCATAATTATTTAATATTTCATTACCCATAAATGTAAAATTAACGATATTTACAAAGCTATATTTCTCAGTGTTATTATATTCGTTCACCAACTACATTCAATAAATTTAAAAGACTTTTGTGTTCATATTTCGTTTAAACTTTAAATAATATGTATGTTAGATTCAATAGTAAATATTGTGAGTCATAGATGTTACTTTTTTTCTTTTAATTTCTATTTAATTTGAATAACTAAACTCCAACGCTTGTTCACTAAATATATATAAATAAATAAATATATCATCACGCCTCTTACCCATTACTGAATGTGGCACTCTGCCGAAGCAGTTCTCGGTAAGTGATATATTTCATCGCGTGAAGTGCGGTTACCAGCCGTCACATCACGGCCCCTAAAGATATTAGTGGAGGGGGAGCTCCAGGGGTAGATTTAAATTGGTGAAAATTGTTTGTCGGCTGTGGGGATATAAATACGTATATGGATGTTGAAAAGATAGGATTGGAAAGCATGTGTATAAGTCACACAAGTTTTTATAATTTTACACTACAAGAAGTTATTTATTTTTATATCTTTCTTTAATTTGTCAAATAATATGAAAGGCTTTTGCGATTTCGATAGTTTCCCTGTCATTTTTTTGTATTTATGACAACCGAAAACAATAATGTCATCCTGTTGGCACATATGTATAGAAAATTATTACTTTCCGCACGCAAATAAATACGGCAAGTGAATATTTTTTGCACTGTTGTAGGAAATAGTTATTTGTGCTGCAATAGTGCAAAAGGAACAGAGACAATTTACGCTCGTGATATATGATTGCATTTTAAATTATTAAAAAAAAAAACGTATATCTACTTAAAGTAAATTCGTTCTGTCAACTGTCAATATAACAAATTTCTGTTTTGTTTTTATCCCTGATAACTATTGAAAAAAGCGCGCATTTAATATCTATTTGCGCGTTGCCATTTTTTTGAAATTCGCAAAAGTAAGTGTTCTTTATTTGAAGTGTACATTTTTAGTATCACTGGTTTGATAGTTATTTCTAATATATTAATAATTAAATCATGGGATAAATGACTGATAGCTTTAATAACAATATATACAACGTAACAGTATATGTATAAGTATATAAATAAAATATTATTTACTTTTATCTATAAATAAAATAAAATAAATATATCATTACGCCTTTTACCCATTAATGGGTGTGGTACACTTCTGTAGCACATTTCGGTAAATGATATTTTTTTCGCGTGAAGTGCTGTTACCAGCCGTCAAATCATGGTCTCCAAAGATGTTAGTGGAGGGGGAGCTACAGGTAAAAATTGTTTGTCGCTTATGGGAATCGAACCCTGGTTCTCAATTCCACAGGCCGACTCGATACCACTGAACCACCTACCCCACAAAACTAAATTCATATTAAAATTTTGCCATTTTATTTACTATATCATACAAATAAAATAAACTCTCGCTGAAACATAATATAGTATATTTATGGTCATTGATTTCACTGTTATTTAATTATTCAATGTAAATCGGGTTTGCTCGTTTATTATCGGAAATTGCCCACGTTAAAATACATAAGACAAACGCTACCGAACAAGTTACAGCATAGCTCACTAATTATATTGCATTGTCGAAAAACAATGCTTGGCTTGTTTTGTAAAGTGCGGGCTGTTGTAGTGAATGGTGTGTTTTCGCCTTTGTTTTTGCAATATTTTTAATTGTAAAACTTACTAAAAAAGTGTGATATAAACATATTCTACTGTGGGTAGTAAAACAATTAATATTATATATGTGATAGTGTTGTGGAATAGACTGTAACGAACTTCTGTACAATTCCAGGCTCCAAAATTTGCTGATTTGTTCATTTCAGCAGTGGATAACAACATCGGATTGGCCGGTACATAATTCCTGTTCAAAGTAAGTAACAATATTATTATTTTATTATTCTTATGTACGTAATCCAAGAAGCAATTCTATATCTTTAAACTGGTTCAGTCCCTTCACAATATTGAACTGAATTAATTAACAATCATTCGCGAATGACACGTTTCTAGTTTTGTTGCGAAATTTATTTATTTATGTTACGCTGTACAACAGGAATTTAATCCCAATTACAGTACAGGGTTCGCACTCATCGAGCCGCAGTGTGATAGTTCATATAATTTTTAGCTTGAATGAAATTCGAATTCCGTATCGCTATTCACACCACCGTACTGACTATTCATATAAATATATCGATACTGGATTATAATTTATTTAAGTATTTATTTTAGGTAAAACTATACAACAGACAATCTTAATAATTGAACAAAATTAATATAATATAAAAAAGGAATAAATTAAGATTAATTGTTAACAGCAGTCAAAAATTATATGTAGGTACTGGAAACTAACGAATGTGAAACAATAGTCCTTTTTGTATATTTACATAAATTTAAAATTACACAAAAATTTAGTATAACGGCTTGTGTTTGAAAAGCATGAGTCTAGTATGCCTAAAATTTGTTTTAAAAGTGCGGCCCTACTTAAAGATAACTAGCATTAAAATTATAATTTCTGAAACTGAAAAAAGTATTAGTTTAGACTTGTACTGCGCCGTCACGCCGCCGCCACAGCCACTGATATATTTGGTTCAAATATGAATTATATTGTCGAATTTTTAAAATCTTTCGAAAATATGCATATTGGGCAATGATAAAAAACGATAGAATACAGAATGTATTTGAAATTACTAGTTTTTTTTTTGAATAATTGAAAATCGATAAACAACTTACATGATAATTATGGCTACTATAGTTTATTGAAAAATAAGTGTTACAATGACTGTTCTTGCAATATGTGTGTGCCGCAGGCGAGTATAAAGTACATTTATGTATTATAACACTTTTTTTTGTACTATTTTTCCTATATCGCATTCATCTACTTTTATATCAAAGTTTAAAAAAAATATATTATTATATTTCAAGGGGGAACACTATACATGAAATATATTGTTATATTTTATTATGTTAGATATATTATTTGTTAAAACTTATTATTTTGTACTTTTCTTATGTTTACTGTTTAATATAGATTAAATAATCGTCGTGTAGTTAGGATGTAGTATCCTGTAGAATGGATTAATAAATTGAATTTTTTTTCCATTTTGGTAAAGTATATTGTAATTTTACCTAAAATTATTTCTGAAAGATAAATTTGAAATATCATATGATACAGAAATGTTGACAGCTGGTAACCGTATTTCACGCGAAGAAATCACATACCGAAATCTGCCACGGCAGTGTGCCACACCCAGTAAACAAGCATAATATATATTTTAAATGAATAATAATTAAATATCTATTTCTCTGCTGGCTACAGTAAAATGCACAATATTGTAAAGTGAGAAAAATGTTCCATTTTGACACAATAACGAAGCAATAATCAGAGCAAATGAATTTCCTAAAACAAAGCGAGAATCCAAGCGAACGCGAAATCCTTGCAAGTAAATCATTCCCGGCATAACCGAGTTAAAAACAAACAAACTGGAAACAAATAATTTCTCTGCAAATCCGAAACATTTTTCAACATTTCCAAGCGAAAGCAGATAATCCCGAGGTCGTACGATATATAGTTGCAAACTTTTCCTCGGGTAATTCGATTAATAAGACACTCATCAACATTAAGAGCGAATTTCCTGATCGCGGGGTTGTGGAAGGGACGTTTGAAGGTTTGGCGCCTTATTCATATTCAGATATGCAAATGTAGAGAAAATCCGCGTCGCGTCTAACACTCGCGCTACAGGATTCGCGCTTTAATATTCAGTGGCTGTGTATACTTCTAATTGGGCAAGATGAGCGAACTTTTTTCTGTCCCCGTGGAATTTAATCTCGGGGGATTCTCCGCCCCCAAATTGCATTTGAGGTGCGCCGACTGTTTTCGCAACATCGCGCACTTTATTCGATACCGACGTTCTTCTTTCAGTTGTGGTGACGGCGGTGGTGGTGGTAGCGGTGGGGTCTGTGTTACTGCCATGTTCTTTTCATTTACGCAATTATGTCTCTTTTAAGTTGAAACCTACTGCCGCTCTGCCAAAGCCACTTAGTGAAGTTTTCATCAACTGAACCCCATCATTACTTTGCCATTTTTCTTTTATTTGTCCTATTATATTTATTCTCTTTAAATTCTTTAATGATGTCGTACTGTTGGATTTTATAAACATGCCTATTAATTTTAATTAATAATTAATTTTACTAAACAATCATCTCAATTTGGTTTTGTCTATTACTCTAATAACTACTAAATGAGAGGTGTGGGAAATGTTATTTATAGTTATTTCGGCAAGTAAATCAAGGTACGTCATAGTTTAGTGAGAAACTTTATAAAACAAAAGTAGCTGAAACGAAAAAATATTTATTATTTATTATTTCACCAATTTAAATCTACCCCTGTGGCTCCCCCATCACTAACATCTTTGGCCGTGATTTGACGGCTGGTAACCGCACTTCACGCGAAAAAATATATCACTTACCGAGATCTGCTTCGGCAGAGTGCCACACCCAGTAATGGGTAAAAAGCGTGATGATATATTTATTTATTTATAGATAAAAGTATGGGGTAGGTGACTCAGTGATATCGAGTCGGCCTGTGGATTTGCGAACCCGGATTCGATTCCCATAGACGACAAACAATTTTCACCACATTAAAATTACCCTTATGACGCTCCCTCCACTAACATCTTTGGTGCCGTGATTTCACAGTTGGTAACCGTACTTGACGCAAAGAAATATATCACTTACCGAGACCTGCTACGGCAGAGTGCCACACTCAGTAATGGGTAAAAGGCGTCATGATGTAGTTATTTATTTATTTACTTTGTACTGTAATTATTTATTTTCTGGTAATTACGTCTAACTACAGAAAACAAATATGACAGCTCTCACTGATAAATAGTTCAGTGAAATTAATTATATTCTATTCCACACATGTCTTATTTTCCGTGCGAAAAAGTAGCCAATGAGAACGCTTCAGAACTTATAATGTCCTTATAACATTTGCTGGTAGCACAAGGTCTGTTTTTGGGTGTTCTGAGAGCACGGTTTTAACATATTAGAGATAGCTAAAACATCCCAAAAACACTGCTCTTAAAACAGGCAAAAACAGAGCTTGTGCTACCAGCCATTATTTTTAACTATTGTTTATATTAAAAGTATTTTATATTCTTATCATTAAAGTTTTTTACTTCCTTATACGAAGTAAAGGAAGTATTGTAATCGCGAAAATTTTCGGTTCTCAGATTTCAATGGAAATAGGTATTTTGGCCCTCCCTGAGTCCATTTTGACTAATTTCGTCGTGACGTCTGTACGTACGTATGTATCTCGTATAACTCAAAAACGGTAAGCCGTAAAAAATTGAAATTTCATATTTAGTACTGTTATAACATCTAGTTGTGTACCTCCCTTTTTGGTCATTATATAACTTCCGGAAGTGGTACTTTACTTGAAGCCTATAATAGAATTTCTTGAAAAACTATATTTAAATATAATTTAAAACTTTCCAAATTTGGTATATAGGACTACTATATCAATGGAAATAACATAATAGATTTTGGTTAAAATAGACTAACTGGAAGTGACACATTACATGAAGCTGCTAACAGTTTTTCTTGAAAAAATGGTATTATTTTAATTTTAGAAATAAATGCTGCAAATAAAAGTTTTAGAGAATTAAATTCTGCGTCTAGCACATTAAGAATTTTTAAATTAGCCTTTTGCATAAGCGAGATATCTAAATTTAAATATTAAATATTTTTTGTTTTTTTTTAAATTAAGTTTGCTATGGATTAGAACAAAAAATAAAAAAATAAAAAATTTAATGTCAAATATGTGCTAGTATAAAATATCTATAGTTTAATACGCGTACAAGGAAGTCATGTGGTGTCCACATCAGATTTTTTTCATTATGGTATAGGAGTCCATTACCACTATGACTCTCTAACTTTCCACGCTCCATCCTCTATCCTTTCCTAGTGTAATCACACCTTCCTACATTATTAACACTCTCACCTACACACACGATGCATAATTCACTTCTTCATGTTGGCGCTAAGCTCAGCTTTAGCTTCTCTCGCCTGCGCATATCGGCGAGCGAACTCACGATCGCCGGTATCTATCTGACCGGCTGTGAATATCACATCGTGTGGAGATACCGCTGAATGTTGTGTAGATGCTGCACGATCGAAAGTTGTTACAATGGTGAAGAATAATGAGATATAGTAAGATTGAGATTTCACGATAATAATTGAGGGATTTATCTTTCACCAAGTATTTGCTTTACATACCGGGTAGTCTACTTTTTTTCCGAACATAGGAAAATCAATGTTAAAATTTTGATTTAGTAATATCTCTTTAGCTATTAATTTTAGAACAAAAGTATACTGAAGAAAAATGTTCAGAATGAAAACTGCATTCATAAGAGTAAGTCGTTCAATTGTTTCTTATATCCGAGTTAGAAGGAAAAGAAAATACACGCTTTGAAGCAACAAACTAGATAACTTAATAATAAGTATTTATTTGTCTAGATTATGTAGAAAAAAGAAAATAATAATTGCTATAATTAATATAATTATTAAAAAAGTGCTCAAAAAAAAAATGTTTAGAGTAAGCTTCCAATTCTGGTCCTATATGTCAAATAATGTCAGACACAACAAACAAATTATTGTTTTATTTCGCATGGCCCTCTGATAATTGCTTTAAAGCGTGAATTTTCTTTTGCTTTTAACTCGGATATAAGAAACAATTGATCAACAAACTTATACTCTATAGATGCAGTTTTTCATGCTGAACATTTTTCTTCAGTTAAATTTTGTTCTAAAAGTAATAGGTAAAAATATATCGCTAAATCAAAAATTTAACATTGAATTTCCTATGTTCGGAAAAAAAAAGTATACACCCGGTATATTTGTCGTACATTATTTTATCTTCTTCTGATGGCACTACATCCCAATTCGGGCCTGGGCATACCGGACACACCGAGCCGCAGTGTTTTACTCTGTCGTACAGCCGATTTTTGTAGTAGAATGCTTCATTATTAACATTAATTATTGGCTTTTGTCTTCTGAAACCTTTGTTAATGGAAATTATTTTATGTGTACGGGGAACCATCTTGGTCTTTGACTGTAATGTTCCCTCAAAATCAAATAAATAAATAAAATAAATAATAATAAAATAAAACTGTCTGACGATACAATATTTGTAATACATTCAAATTAAATAAATAAATAAATATATCATCACGCCTTTTACCCATTACTGGGTGTGGCACTCTACTTAAGCAGATCTCGGTAAGTGATATATTTTTTTCGCGTTAAGTGCGGTTACCAGCCTTCAAATCACGGCCCCCAAAGATATTAGTGATGCGGGAGCCACAGGGGTAGATTTAAATTGGTGAAAATTGTTTGTCGGCTGTGGGGATCGAACCAGGGTACTCAAGATCCACAGGCCGACTCGATACTACTGAGCCACCTACCTCATAATAATAATTATTATTATTATTACCCATAATAATGGGCACTACTTTTGCCCATTTGAATTCATAATAATAGGCCTAATTAGGCGTTAGTAATCCTTGGATATTGGAATAAATTAACAATTTTGATTCATTTAAATTTTATTGGACGTTTCGAACGTTAAAACACGTTCATCTTCAGCTGTTAAAATGTATACATTGTTAAAATAAAATAAAATAATTTGTCTACAACATCACTCACCATTAATACAAGTAGCTACGTAATAAACAGTTGAATGGTTTAAATATTTTAAACAACCATCACTGAGGCGAAAAAATATAAAAACTTCAACACGGGATTGTGAAGTGCATACTTTGGAATTCGGTACATTTCTGATATAAACGACATCCGTCCGAAGAAGCGACGTTCGGCCAACAGTGACACCAACACAAACAATATCAAGAACAAGTCAAATAAAATTAAGAAAATAAATTCAAAATTGTTTATATGTATCATTAAAACTATTGATATATTTCAGATTATTTTTATAATCTGTTTGTGAATTTAAATTTTTTGTTTTGTCTAAGTTTATATAAAAAGTTTCTTTTATAAGTCTATTATTGTAAACAGTTTCAATATCTAAAATTTCAGCATTTTTAAATTTGAATTTATGTCCAGCGTCGACAGAATTTGAATTCATTGAAACTAAATTTTTAGTATTACTTTGTGAAGAAATGAAAAGCTGTGAAAATAAAATATGGATAGCGAATCCATTTCAGAGTGATGTTTTGACTACTGACCTGTCAACTGATGAGGAATTAATTGATCTCTCAGAAGATACTGTACTGAAAATGAATTTTGCCCTAAATTAATGCAAAATACATATACAATCCGTTCTGTTGCGGCATTGAAAGTGCTACTGCCTTTCACAATCTTATACATGTGTGAAATTGGATTTTCCTCCATGATAGTCATTGAAAATAAATTTTCTAATAAGTATATCATCATGCCTTTTTTCAATTACTAGGCGTGGCACTCTGCTGTAGCAGATTTTGGTAAGTAATATAGTTCCTCGCGTGAAGTGCGATTACCAGCCGTCAAATCATGTCCATCAAAGATGTTAGTGGAGGGGAAGCCACAGGGGTAATTTTAATGTGATGAAAAATGTTTATCGGCTGTGGGAATCGAACATGGGTTATCAAATCCACAAGCAGACTCAATACCACTGAGCCACCTACACCATTTATTTAAAAATGAACTGATATTATCAAATTATTTTAAAATAATTAATGAAGTCATCATTATAAACAGAAAACAAGTGCATACCTAACATATTACTCATTATAGCTGGTAGCAAAAATTAGGTTTTAAATAGGTTTTAGCCAAAACCGAGCAACGGAATCTTTTACGTGATGTTATAAATAATTCTCCTTAGTTACGAACAAAATAAAATTAACATTAATTTTCAAAAAGCATATGTATAAAACTATTATGGCCGGTTTTATAAACGACTAATTATAACTATAACCATATCTAGGAATGATATAAATATCATTACAGTCGCAAATGTCAGTTTTAAATCCGAGCTCGTAGAGCGAAGATTTTAAGAATTTAAGGCTTATTATGACTCTTAACATCCATGGTGCAATAAAATAAATCAAATTGATTAAAAATTATTAATTTAAATACATTTACTCTGCAAATAAATTTATTCTATCCTTTACAAAGCCGGACAAAAAAAGAATTAATTAATTCTAATGCGATAAAAATATAATAAAATAAATTTTGGATGAATTTTGTATAGGTAATTCAACATATTTATATTTATATCATTATGAACAGTATTGCAACATCAACATTTTCGTTTACTCGGTTTTAGCTAAAACCAAATTAGAACCAAGCTCTTACTACCAACTTCTTCTGAGATATAAATATTAAATAAAAAATATGAAAAAAATAAAGCAATATTTTTATTCATCCTTCTTTCGCCACCTCACTAGTCGGGAGGCTAAAATTTTTTAAAGTCGCCCGGTCCTGGTATTTTTTTATTGTTTAAGATAAACTACATATATTTTTGTTCTTGTGCTGACGTAATTGGAGTAGTGGAAAATACATCTTTCCCTTCACAAGAGAAGAGCGAGTTCGTGGATTGAAAGCTCGCTGACGTCAATTTAATATCTTACAAATACTACTGTGTTTGAGTAATTAATAAAATAAAATCTTTAACTGAATTTTTAATTAAAACAGATTAACGAAGAGGGTTAAATTTTGTGTTAACTGATGATATCAGTCGGTTTTCTTAAATTGGATAGAATTAAGTTGATGCTGTAATGATAGATGACATTGTCCAACTGAACTATATAAAAGAAAAACACAATGGTTGGTAGCACAAGCTCTGTTTTTACCTGTTTTAAAAGCAGTGTTTTTGGGTGTTTTAGCTATCTCTAACATATTAAAACCGTGCTCCTAGAACACCCAAAAACAGAGCTTGTGCTACCAGCCATTTTGTTTATTTCACTTATTTCACTTTTATAAATCTAAAATTAATTCGTTTAGACTAAATGAAGCAAAATTAATTTTCTGTCTGCAATAAAATAGAAAATAATTGCTCATTAATTTATTACGAAATTACATTTTACAGCTATTGTTTTGTTTTGATTTTTTATAACCATAGGCTAATTATAACTCTGTTTTATAACTGGCATAAAAATTGTACCAGTAATAAATTAACTTGGATTTAATTTTAGAACGCTATAAATATATCTCGGAAAAAATTAAAAGAAAAAAGTAGAATTTATGTTGTATTTACAAGGGCGCTTAACATAAATACCAATAAATAAAAATCCTTAAAAAATTCACTACGATTTCATGGTGGCAATAATTTTAAATTAGTTAGCATTTATAATATATTAATTTTAATAATTGAGGGTGTAGTTATTTAGCCTTCGGCTCGCGCTGCAATAGTGTAAGAGGAATAAAGACATTTTTCTACGATTGCTATGAAAAGTTGACAATTACGCTCTTATTTGTCATCGTAAAATTTACGTTTTCTGTGGAACAATCGAGAAATATTTTTTTACGCGTCTCCAATGGCAACGCGCGAAAAAGATGTCAATTGCGCGTGTTTCCAATGGCAACGCACAAAAAAGATTATAAATGCTCGCTTATTTCAATAGTTACCAGGGATACAAACAAAACAGAAACTTGTCATATTAACAGTTAACAAAATGAATTTAATTTCAATATGTAAACGTTTTTAAATAATTTTAAGATGCAATCATAGAAAAAATTATGTGTGTATCACGAGCGTGAAGTGTCTTTGTTCCTCTTGCACTATTAATTACCGTGCTCGAGTAACAAAGAATCACTTTACGCTCTTAATACACAAATAACTATTTTCGTTCGTGTTACACACATAATTTTTTCTATGATTGCATCTTAAAATTATTAAAAAACATATACGTACTGAGAAAAAATTCGTTCTGTCAACTGTCAATATGACAAGTTTCAGTTTTGTATGTATCTCTGGTAACTATTGAAATAACCGCGCATCTAATATCTTTTTCGCACGTTGCCATTGGAAACGTGCGCATTTAATATCTTTTTCGCGCGTAGCCATTGGAGACGCGCGACAAAGTTATATTACCATGACAAATGAGAGCGTAATTGTTAACTTTTCATAGCTACCGTAGAAAATCTATTTTTTTCTACGTAAGAACAAATAAAAAATAATTTTTCGACTTATTATAGCGAATATGAATGTCATTTGTATTTTATTTTGTATGGTGCAGACAATAGAGTCAAATCTCACATTTAACTCCAATATTTCGTGTTTTCGTACATCCCCTTGTATATAAAATAGCCCCCCAAAATAATGTACGATCAGACAGAAGCAATAATTCGAACTAGCTTCAGTGTAAATATTGAAAACCCGAGAGTGAATTGCGAATTTACTCCATCGAGTTTGCCAATGCTTGCATGGCGGACATTTTATTGCCTCTCGGCATTATTTAACCACGCTCATTTCGCTACTGTTGTCCGGCTCTTGTTTATCACGCATCGTGTTGTAGTGAGTGCTACCGCTCCATATTTGCACCATGACGGCTTTATCACACATAAAAACATTTTACATTTCATTCTTTCGCTCAACTCACGAGCCATGAGCAGGTTAACGGAGATAACTTGTTACTTTTAGCTATAAATCTTCTGTTGAGATATTCAGACAGATACAAATGTATAAAGACAGCGCTGTCTTGCGTGGTTGGCGTCTTGCTGACTGCTGTGGGACATTGTAGATGTTACTCTCTCCAGAGACTTTCGTTTGACGATATTGCTTTACAAAGAGCAAAGAGCGCTGAAATATCTAAAGAAATTTGACAGAAATAAGACATAAATATTTTATTTTTAACATGTTGTACTGTAATCCTATTTGAAGTTTAAAATTGGAAATGTTGTTTAACATATTTTGTAATATTATATTCTTCCAATTTTGCTAATGGTACGTTGAAGCAAATATATTTTGATATTTTAAATTTATTTTAAAATATAAACCTATTTAAAGCATTCACATAGATTCATTCCCGCTTAGTTCGCTAGTGAGTAATCACTTTTGACAGATTTTGCCTGCGAATGACAGATATCGAAATAGTTTTATATCGAAAGCTACAAAATTAGGTGTACAAGTAAATAAAATAGTATATTAAAAGGCGTGTTTTATAAGACATGTTTTTTTTGCGACAACAGTGTTATGAAATGAGTTATTTATACAATTTTTTGGTAAAACCGTAGTTGACGGACAAACCTGAAGTTGGCTGCGAGCCGCTAGTGACTTTTGGTGAAATCGGCACAAGTCGGACATAGAAAAACCCGGCAAATTTGAATGTCAAGATAATTTAAAAACAATAAAAAATATAAAGTAAACACTTGGCTATGTTTCACAAAATTCAGCCTCCAAGTCACCTTATGAGGGCATCGTCAGAGGCCGGCCAGCACAGTTAGTAACCATAGACGCGTTTCGCTATTATTAGAGCTCATCAGTATGGTATAACTCACTTCTTCACCTAGAACAAAGTTCACGTGAAGAAGCTGGTGACGAAGAACTGTGCCAGCAGAGAATAAGATCTCTAACAACAGGTAAGATGACATGAGAAGTTCTGTGGAACAGATCATGCCATCTATCGAAAAAAAGTAAAAGCTACGCAATAGCAATTTAAATAACAACAAAGACAAAATTAATTGTCATCCAACACTTGGTGAAACAAGGTTTAATAAAAAATATAAAGTAAACACTTGGCTATTTTGTGAAACATAGCCAAGTGTTTACTTTATATTTTTTATTAAACCTTGTTTCACGAAGTGTTGGATGACAATTAATTTTGTCTTTATTGTTAATTTAAAATCGTTTTGTTAGCAAAGTCGAATGTTTTTTTTTAATAATAAACACCACTAACCATGCCTAACCTAGTATAGAACGTATTTTTATGGTAAAAACGTCAAATTTGAATGTCAAGATAATTTTAAAACGTTTTGTTAGCAAAGTCGGATGTTTTTTTTTTTAATAATAAACACCACTAACCATGCCTGACCTAGTATAGAACGTATTTTTATGGTAAAATGTAACAAACCGCTTGCTTCTTATGTCGAACTTGTACCGTTCGAACTGCCGTTTTCCCTAAAAGTCCCTAGCGTCCTGCGGCCAACTTCAGGTTTGTCCGTCAACTACGGTTTAGCTTTTTTTTTCTATTTTGCGTCTTTTATAAATTGAAATTTTAAAAATAGCTGCCATATTTTAAACCGAGTCAATATAACAACAATTCTATTATAACAAATATTCTATTTGGTGAATACGTGAGACTGCATTGTGATAAAAAAATAATCCACGCGAAAATTGTTGATAGAAGATTAAGATGTAGTAGAAAATGATGTCATATCTTGTCTGTGGCTGCAGAGGAGTTGGAAATAAACCTTCGGGGTATGCAGATGCCCGCGGTCTTTCCTTGGGCCGCACAAGTGACCGGGTGACTTATGGCCCCTAATAGTGACAGACGCTATTAAAATGCGTACGTACTGACAGATCACGGGCAATAACTGACAACTTTGAGTAACGGCTGGAGCGCGGACAAGCAACAATGTCGAAATTAAAACCGCTTATGATGCGTCACGTATTTTACATTTATTTCATTCTGTCGGGTGTCGGGCCAGACAGAAGTCATTTAACTCTTAACTCTTATATCCGCGCAAAAACTGTCGCATGCCATCCTTCTTTTTTGCCCTTTTTCTTTTCTCTCCCCCTGCTCTGAAGACGCTCACGTTCCGGCTCTCTGCCATATTTTAGCGATCAATTTTCTAAGCTAATTTCACTTATTTTCGAAAACACCATTCTTTAGATAAATTGCCAACTAGTTCAGAACGATGACTTGGGGTTCTAGAACTTCAATATTTTTATTTCAATTCAGAGATTCAGATTTATAAATAAATAAATAAATATATCATCACGCCTTTTACCCATTACTGGGTGTGGCACTCTGCCTAAGCAGATCTCGGTAAGTGATATATTTTGTCGCGTGAAGTGCGGTTACCAGCCGTCAAATCACGGCCCTCAAAGATATTAGTGGAGAGGGAGCCACAGGGGTAGATTTTTTTAAATTGGTGAAAATTGTTTGTCGGCTGTGGGGATCGAACCAGGGTTCTCAAGATCCACAGGCCGACTCGATACCACTGAGCCATCTTCATGTATAAATATAGTTTATGTTCGACTGCATCATATTACTTTGTTTTACGACACTGTTTACTGTCCATAATCGGGTACTTTATTGGACTAGTACGATAAAAATGCAAAATTGGACTGCTGTCAATGTCACATTAAAACAAAATTCAAAAGAAATATTTAAACACCATTTTCTGTATGTTTTATATGTGTCTTCATACAATTGTTAGATATTCTCTTGCATTACATGCAAGATCTTTTATTTCTTTTGGAACGTCTTCAATGTCTTCATCCATCTCAACAGTTTTTTCACTTTGACAATTTGATAAATAAAGCAACAAATGCATAACAACGACGCACACTTTGAGATGCAATGAAATGTTTTAAATATAGGTATTGACATAATCATATTTTAAGAGAAAATATTCTCCATGCAGTCGAACATAAAACGTTGTATGCAACTCGTACATAATCGGACTTTATAGACTCGCCTTATTTATTAGCCTCGCTCGCTGCGCTCGCTCTGCCATCAAATTCGGCTCGTCCAATAAAGACCTAAATTATGTACTTGTTACATAAACTACTATTATAACGTTTTCATTCGTGTATGCAGCAGCTAGTTGATAGCATAGATATACTGGATGTTCATTTTATTTTGTCCACTATTGCTATCTCGATAACTATAAGACCTACGAGATTGGTTAAATAAACAAACTGTGGATACCAACTTTGTTATTTTAAATGGAGCTATATTTTTTTATTTGCTTATTCTATATAGGGTGTTTCACAACTTAGAGCAAAAAATTAAAAGGTATATTCTGTACGACGTGCTGATCATGAAACAAAAAGAATTTTTTTTAAATTCGAAAAATTAAGGGTTGTTAACCTAAAACATTTTTTGTAGTACAGCACTGGATTCGCTTTCCTATTAAACACAAACAATGAAGTAGGTATCAACTACGAAAGAATAATTACACAATTCAATTATTAGCAGTTATTTATAATAGAATTTTATTTAATTAATAACTTTAACATAATTATCCACCCAGTGGCAGTGGCAACGAAAAATTTTGGACTGGGAAACATGGAAAATAGTTTAGCGATTTAAAAAAAAATTCTTTTTGTTTCATGATCAGCACGACGTACAGAATTTTTTGCTCTAAGTTTTGAAACACCCTGTAGAGAATTTTATTCTGAATTCAGTAATATAATATTTGTATACTCTTAGATATCAATTTTTAAAATGCATATTTAACTATAATAGCGATACGGAATTCGAATCCGGAGATTCCGGGTTCGAATCTCACACAAGCTAAAAATTATATGATCTACTACACTGCGGCTCGATGAGTGCGGACCCTGTACTGTAATTGGGATTAAGTTCCTGTTGTACAGCGTAACATAAATAAATAAATAAATAAATAAATAAATAATGAAATAAATCTAAACATGCATTTTTCTCATAATTAATAATAATTTTTTCTGACATGAATGAAAGTACAGAGACGTTGTTAAATTAATTACTTAATTAAGTTAATTTTATGACAGAAAAATTCGGGTAATGTCTGGCTTCAAACCTGGTACCATCTGCTTGCCAGGCAGAGATGAAATCTAGATGACGTGGCGTAGCGGTTAGCATTTCTACTTTTTTTTAATCTAGGTGTCACCCGAATTTGTTTGTCATAAATTTAACTTTACATTTATCTAATTCTGACTTACGTGAATTGAATTTTTTTAATATATCCTGTACGAAAAAGTATTTATTGAAAGTTTTATTGAATTCGCTACGCTTGCACTGGGGAAATTAAATCTCAATAGTTATAGAAATAGAAGAAATGGATACATTAAATTCACAATTTCAATTTAAAATTCTATTATTCTGAACATTTACTAAAGCATTTCTAATTGTTTTCTTTGAAAATCTTCGACTGCGTTCCCAAAACATTGATTTCGTGTGTCTAAACGAACCCGCATTATCCACTGACTTTTCCTTCGTCGCCTATAGATCAATTTATTTTGATATATCGTGATTTAATTAATTGGGGTCATTGTGGTAGTCATCGTGCATGGATCAAAGCCACGCATTGTCAGATATCATTAATACTTCATTAATTTATTATCGGCTGGACAAGCGACAACACAAAAGATTATAATTACATTCATTGTCCTTTTCACGGTCTAACGCCATATGTAGGCAGGCACTGGCACTGCTTTTTTATTCGATGCTCTTTTGGAATGTTATTCAATTATTTGTGATTAAGGTTTTCAATTGATTTAGCTGCTCGACGTATTAGATTATCTCTAGGTTTTTTTTTACTTTAATCATCTGATAGAAATAGAAGTGATAAAGCACTCTAGAAGAGAGACCGGCACAAAAAATAAAAATACTCGTAGGTATTGTTACGTTTTTTTTTGTATTCTCCAGTTCTGTTTTATCTTCATGTTTCCGTACGTTTTTTTTTGTTGTTGTTTATTTTTCCTTCGTCGACAAATTCCTGAAACGTAATTATTGATTAGATATTGACCACTTAGATCCTTCTGATACTTAGCTTCATTTAGATTTCACTCTCGTTGTAGTATTCCAGTTTATAGTAAAACTTAGATTCAGTTCCTCTTGGTTTCATTGCTTTTTTTGTAGGTTATTTACATCTGTTTGTTTAGCTGTCAACGCTCTGCCGATAATACGATCTGCGAGGTAGGATCTTTACCGGCACCGTTCAGATTTAGGCGGAGGCTGTCTCTGTCTTCGCGCATCGCGCGCTCTTTCTTGGCGGAATTTGACAAGTTCGTTTTCGAACGGAATTCTTGTCTTTGGTCTGTTGCGAACAACGTAGTTGCAAAAGTGTGAATTTTGAATATTGGAAAATTGGGCTATTTTCATTTATTTTTCGGCAAACCAGTTTGTTTGCGAAATACCCGTGTGGGGATTTTAGAGATAGTGCCATTGAGTGAGTGGTGCATTGGTAGATATTGCACTACTCAGCGGAATCGTTCCGGATTAAGTTTCCGATAGGAAAGATCACATACTTTCTACCACTTGAAAGCCGCACAAGAACCCAGGTAAAGTTTTCTTTTCGTTGTTATTGAATCTGCCTTTCTGTCAAGTAAAGTTAGGCCGACCCGTAGTTTTACATGGTCGTAATTACAGTCTTTTGTTTTAGGCTTTTTCTTTTCGTTTTCGTTTTATGTTTGACGACAGCCAGTTCGTTTTATGTACGTTTTGTTGTACGTTGTACGTGTTTACGTATTTTTGTGGCTGGTCAGCTGTTCGTGCCATTGTGGGTTTATGCTGTGTGCCCGTGTTCCTGGCATCGAAGCTGATGTGAGCGCACTAGCTCGTTGGCGTTGCATTGGAGGAGTTCCTGTTAATTGTTGCCAAGGGAGTAAAGCCCAGCAGTTTGGAAAAGAAGCCACGTGTAGCGGAAGTGACGCTGCGTGACGTTCCCATTTCACGTGCTTGTCCGCCATCTTGGGAAGTGACGATTCTGGACATCCGGTTGGCAGACCGAGTTGTGTCACTGCTGCCACCTGTCCCGTTCACGCCTGGACGCCATACAGCTAAGCCACAATCATTTGTTTTATTTATTCATTATTTTTCTGTAGTCGTATGTTGTCATACTTTCGATTTATGTACCGTATTGTTATACCTTGGCTTGTGTGCCTTCTGTGCACGAGGTTATTTAAGTTATTGTTGAGCGAGTTAATTTAAGAGTAGTTACGGGATTATTTGGGAAAATCCAATTAAGAACATTTTGCGTAGAGTCAATAGTCGTGACGTTGTTGTCACTTACGAGGTGTGTCGCTCGTACGACGCAATAGCCATTAGGGTCTACAGTTCGGTAGTCACGTTCAGTCAGACGCGCCGCGTAAAACGCCTTCGCTGGCCAGCGGACCGTCATACGTCGGAATACGACAGTTCACTTCAGCGCCATTTAGGTGTTGACTGTACCGCGATCCTAGCCGCTACGGTGAGACACAGCGCCCCGCCCTCGTTTATGCTAGTATCCGCTTTGAAGCGTTCTGTCTTAAGTGGATTTATGATCCAGCTGTCTTGCAAATTCAACTACTGTGTTCTGTGTAATTTTCTCGTGAGTGTTCTAATATATCGTTAGTTTTTCGTATTACCATCTTGTTATTGAAGAAGTTGGCACCTCTCGTAGTCCTGTCCTGGGAAGTATCCCGTACCTTGTCGGCCGTAGTACTTTTGTTGAACCGGACGCGGCTCAGGCCGGCTGGCGCCCATTCATTTGTGATTTATCACCCCTTCTCCGACTCACTCCCATCTTCACTGAGTTTAGCCGCGGTTCAACCGTCCAGCCCGGGCTCATCCCCCAGGGAGCGTAAGGTTGATTCATTGTAGCACAACGAAAGTTGCGTTACAAATTTGGCGCCCAACGTGGGGCCTCGAGAAAAAGAGGCGAGAGAAAAAGAGGCCACGAGCAGAAGAGGCTCGCTTTTGTTGTTGTCGTTTTCATGTTTGGCTCGTTTTTGTGATTTTTTTGTTTTACCTTGCTTGTTTTTGAAAATTGGCTCTTATTTAGGGAATTAAATTTTTGGTGTGGAAATTATTCTACAACTAGTTTCGAAAATTAACCCATTTTCCCAACGATTGTGCATGATGCACCCGAGTCTAATAATCCCTTAAATGATTTCCCGAATATAAAAACTTCTAAATATGGGCGCTCATCACCCTGAACATGGGCTAAAATAAATTCCAACCGTGCATCGGTTATAGCGGTCGCTATGTCTGCTTGTCGGTGCCGTTCACGACCACTTACGGCATCCGTCTGGCGTTTCCCGGGCGACAATTCGGACAAGACCGGTGGTTAACGTCAGGCTTACCACATTTATAGCAATGAAGCTTGCGTGGAGCATTGCATTCTAGAGCGAGATGCCCCGCTTTGCCGCAATTCCAACAGCGGCGAGAACTGATATTGCTGACGGTAGTCACGCGAGCTGAAGAAGCTGAAGAAGTGGATATATGCGAGGGTGAGGCAGCGTCAACATAAGCTAAATCTGGCTCTAATGATTGGTTTTTCCTAGGTGGTGGCGTAAAACATTGAATGGACTCTTTCCTCTGATCGAGTCTCCTACAAAGCCGTTGCAGTTCGGTGGCTGATTTCACTTCGACCAACGCTAGTTGATTCTGGTAGAACGGTAGAATATTACGAAGTAGTATGCTGACCTTGTACTCGTCTGACAGCCTAGATTTTAACCTGGCGAATAACAATGTCATACTCGCAAGATATTCCCCTATCGATTCATCTGGACCTTGAGTACGACGCTTGATTTCCTCGAAAAGTTTTTCTTCGTAATTGACTGGCAAGAATTCTTCCCGCAGTCCCTCCACAAGCTCATCCCAAGTACGATACAAGTGTCGATTTGCCCTAAACCATACCAAGGCACTACCTTCGAATAAATCTATCGCCGAAACAATTAATTGCGACTTAGTGACATTACGCGCACTACGCAATTCCTCCACACGCTCAAGAAATGCGTTAATTGACATTTGTCTCCGATCGGCACTAAATTTAATTCCCCATTTCTCTACTGGAACAGATTTACAACCTAATCTAGCCCTCTCACTCGCGGTTTCGCCCTCTGACGAATCTGAGTCTGACCCGGACAATTTCAACTCGGCAAAGGATGCGTCTACTAACGGATTAACTAAGGTGGACGAGTGCTTCACCAGTTTTGCTTTCGCCAAGAGATTTGATTCTAATGTGACAATTTTTAATTGGATCTGCGCCCGCTTTTTGACTTCGTCATTGTTGGCTGGCGCCCAACGTGGGGCCTCGAGAAAAAGAGGCGAGAGAAAAAGAGGCCACGAGCAGAAGAGGCTCGCTTTTGTTGTTGTCGTTTTCATGTTTGGCTCGTTTTTGTGATTTTTTTGTTTTACCTTGCTTGTTTTTGAAAATTGGCTCTTATTTAGGGAATTAAATTTTTGGTGTGGAAATTATTCTACAACTAGTTTCGAAAATTAACTTTAGTTTTATTTTACATTTGGTTATCATTGAGTTCTCGTACGATGGAGGCTAAAATGGAGATAAATAGGCTAGGCAAGGATGAGTTAGTTTATGAGCTAAAGCTCAGAGGTGTTGATGAGGTTGGTACGGTTGAGTTCATGAGACAATCGCTCCGTGCATTGCTCAAATTGGAGAAGAGTTCTAGTTTTGTTTTTCCTGATTATCCGTTTGCATTCGCAGAGGATCACGCAGCTTTGGAAGCTCAGATTAAACAAATTTCTGATCTAATTAGCGCATTTACCGATGTGAAAAATTCGTCAGCATATAAGAAGATCGAAACTAAGATAGCACAAGCAGTAGGTCGAGCTTCTCGTTGCATGCCAGCCAACAATGACGAAGTCAAAAAGCGGGCGCAGATCCAATTAAAAATTGTCACATTAGAATCAAATCTCTTGGCGAAAGCAAAACTGGTGAAGCACTCGTCCACCTTAGTTAATCCGTTAGTAGACGCATCCTTTGCCGAGTTGAAATTGTCCGGGTCAGACTCAGATTCGTCAGAGGGCGAAACCGCGAGTGAGAGGGCTAGATTAGGTTGTAAATCTGTTCCAGTAGAGAAATGGGGAATTAAATTTAGTGCCGATCGGAGACAAATGTCAATTAACGCATTTCTTGAGCGTGTGGAGGAATTGCGTAGTGCGCGTAATGTCACTAAGTCGCAATTAATTGTTTCGGCGATAGATTTATTCGAAGGTAGTGCCTTGGTATGGTTTAGGGCAAATCGACACTTGTATCGTACTTGGGATGAGCTTGTGGAGGGACTGCGGGAAGAATTCTTGCCAGTCAATTACGAAGAAAAACTTTTCGAGGAAATCAAGCGTCGTACTCAAGGTCCAGATGAATCGATAGGGGAATATCTTGCGAGTATGACATTGTTATTCGCCAGGTTAAAATCTAGGCTGTCAGACGAGTACAAGGTCAGCATACTACTTCGTAATATTCTACCGTTCTACCAGAATCAACTAGCGTTGGTCGAAGTGAAATCAGCCACCGAACTGCAACGGCTTTGTAGGAGACTCGATCAGAGGAAAGAGTCCATTCAATGTTTTACGCCACCACCTAGGAAAAACCAATCATTAGAGCCAGATTTAGCTTATGTTGACGCTGCCTCACCCTCGCATATATCCACTTCTTCAGCTTCTTCAGCTCGCGTGACTACCGTCAGCAATATCAGTTCTCGCCGCTGTTGGAATTGCGGCAAAGCGGGGCATCTCGCTCTAGAATGCAATGCTCCACGCAAGCTTCATTGCTATAAATGTGGTAAGCCTGACGTTAACCACCGGTCTTGTCCGAATTGTCGCCCGGGAAACGCCAGACGGATGCCGTAAGTGGTCGTGAACGGCACCGACAAGCAGACATAGCGACCGCTATAACCGATGCACGGTTGGAATTTATTTTAGCCCATGTTCAGGGTGATGAGCGCCCATATTTAGAAGTTTTTATATTCGGGAAATCATTTAAGGGATTATTAGACTCGGGTGCATCATGCACAATCGTTGGGAAAATGGGTTGGGAAATTTTGAGTAGCTTACATTTACCATTACAGAAATCATTCATGCATTGCACCGTCGCGAACGGACAACGTTGCGCTAGCATTGGAAGTATCTCTGTCCCAGTTCGGTTACGTGACTGTGTGAGAGTCATTGACATTCTCGTCGTGCCGGAACTACCGCATCTGTTGATTTTAGGGGCAAATTTTTGGAAAATTATGGGCATTGTGCCAGATCTTCGTCGCGGGGAATGGTCATTTTCTCACTTACCGGTAGTTTCAGTTGACGCGATTTATCCTCGTAGCCATTTGTCAGTGGAGCAGGAAGGTAGATTATCGGAGGTCGTGGATAAAATGTTTATGGGAATGGATAAGGATCGGATAGGATGTACGGACAGGATTGAACTTAAAATCTATACGGATAGCGAGCCGATCAAGCAACGCTACTATCCAATCTCTCCTGCGATGCAGAAGCATGTCAACAGCGAGCTAGATTTTATGTTGGCAAATGGGATTGTGGAGAAATCGCAGAGCCCATGGTCGTCTCCAATTCTGCTAGTACCTAAAAAGGATGGTACGTATAGATTCTGCGTGGATTTTAGGAAATTAAACAAAGTTAGTCGTCGCGACGCCTACCCGATTCCATATGTTTCCGATACGCTTGACAAGTTACGTGATGCAAAGTATCTCACGTCGTTGGATATTAAGTCCGCCTATTGGCAAATACCTGTTGCGGAAGATGCAAAGCAATACACAGCTTTCACCGTACCAAATCGTGGTTTATTCCAATTCAGACGCATGCCTTTTGGCCTGCACAGCGCACCTGCAACATGGCAACGCTTTATTAACTCCGTTATTGGTACAGACTTGGATCCACACGTATTCGTTTACCTAGACGACATCGTCATAGTTACGTCTACCTTTGATAAGCACTTGGAAATACTGGAGGAAGTCTCCAATCGACTTCGTGACGCAGGACTGACGTTAGGGCGCGATAAGTGTCATTTTTGTAGAGATGAGTTGAAGTATTTGGGATACGTGGTGAACAAGCGCGGTCTTCACGTTGACCCAGACAAGGTACGTGCCATTTTAAACATTCCAGTGCCGAAATCGGTATCTGAGGTTCGTCGGTTGGTTGGAATGGCGTCGTGGTACCGTCGTTTTGTGCCACATTTTTCTTCGGTCATCGCTCCGCTCACTAGTCTTCTGAAGAAAAATTCTACATTTAAGTGGGACAACCGTTGTGATCAGGCTTGGCAGGGCATTAAAACTCACCTGGTGTCTGCTCCAATTCTGACATGTCCCGACTTTGACCGAGAATTCGTACTGCAGACTGACGCATCGAATTTTGGACTTGGTGCTGTGCTGAGTCAACAACATGACGATGGCGAGAAAGTCATTTGTTATCTGTCTCGCTCATTGACGCGGCAAGAACGGAACTACTCGACGACAGAAAAAGAACTGTTGGCACTTCTGTGGGCGATAGAGAAGTTACGTCCGTATTTGGAGGGCACGGAGTTCACTGCGATTACAGACCATTACTCCTTGTTATGGTTACATAAGCTAGAAAACCCTTCAGGTCGTTTAGCTAGATGGTCGGTGCGATTGCAGCAGTATAATTTTAAAATTGTGCACCGCAAAGGAAAAGAGCATGTTGTTCCGGATGCGTTATCTCGTGCTGTACCGATCGTGGATGATATTAGTGTGAATGTTGATGGTGTGAAAGATGCATGGTTCTTAAGAATGGTGAAACTGGTTAGGGAGGATTCGCTTCACTATCCAGATTATTGCATTAGGGATAGTAAATTATATAGATTCATTAAAAATACTTATTTAGGGTTAGTTGAGGATAGGGAGCAATGGAAGGAAATTGTGCCGAAGGAAAGGCGGAAGGATGTAATTAGGGAATGTCACGACGTACCGACAAGTGGACATTTGGGAGCGTTTAAAACGTTCCAACGTTTGGCGGAACGTTATTACTGGCCGAAGATGAAGGCAGACGTGGCTCGGTATGTCCAGGGCTGCGGGGTCTGCATCAAGTCAAAGCCGGTACAAAGAGCTGCACCTGGACGCATGGGAGGTCATTCCACCATTACCAAACCATGGGAGGTGATCAGCATTGATTTGGTTGGTCCACTGCCGCCGTCGAAGGGCTTTACGTTTATCCTGTCCGTCTACGACGTTTTTAGTAAGTTTGCCATGTTCTTTCCGCTGCGTCAAGCTAAGGCAACCTCGATCGTGAAGGCATTGGAGGAACATGTATTTTTAGTCTTTGGGGTTCCTAGAGCTGTCATCTCCGACAATGGGACACAATTCCGTTCGCACGAGTACCGGCGCCTTCTGACGAAATATCAGGTAAAAAGTAGGTACACTTCGCTTTATCATCCGCAGGCAAACCCGGTGGAGCGCGTCAACAGGGTATTAAAGACCATGTTGGTATCGTACGTGTCCGATAATCACCGCACGTGGTGTGAGTACTTGCCGCAGATTGGCTGTGCCGTAAGGACGGCTGTGCACGAAGTCACTGGAGTGAGCCCATACTTCATAAATTTTGGACGGCACATGCAGCTATCCGGCGAATGGCATCAACCAGCCGAGGAGGACACTGTGGAGCCTGTGAACGAAGAGAGGCAGTTAAAACGCTCGTACTGTTTTGCGAAACTGTATCAGGACGTACGGAAGAGACTGCAAGCTTCTTACGTAAAGTCGAAAGCCCGCTACGACCTACGACATCGTAACGTCATCCTGTATGACAATCAGCTTGTGTGGCGTAGGAACTACGTTTTATCGGACGCGTCGAAGTATTATACGGCGAAGTTGGCTGCCAAGTATCTAGGTCCATTTATGGTACATCGACGTATAGCGGCTGATACTTACGTATTGAAGGACATGAATGGCACCGTACTCACCGGCAATTGGAATATTAAGGACCTCAAGGCTCATCCTGAGCTTGAACAAGACTCGTCTTGATGTAGTTTTATTTTCTTTTACGTAGTACTTTTCTTCTGAATTTTTTGCGTCTGTAGAGTTTTTTTATCGGAAATTCTCAAGAAAATTTCCTGGATAAGTAGGGGGAGAGTTGTTACGTTTTTTTTTGTATTCTCCAGTTCTGTTTTATCTTCATGTTTCCGTACGTTTTTTTTTGTTGTTGTTTATTTTTCCTTCGTCGACAAATTCCTGAAACGTAATTATTGATTAGATATTGACCACTTAGATCCTTCTGATACTTAGCTTCATTTAGATTTCACTCTCGTTGTAGTATTCCAGTTTATAGTAAAACTTAGATTCAGTTCCTCTTGGTTTCATTGCTTTTTTTGTAGGTTATTTACATCTGTTTGTTTAGCTGTCAACGCTCTGCCGATAATACGATCTGCGAGGTAGGATCTTTACCGGCACCGTTCAGATTTAGGCGGAGGCTGTCTCTGTCTTCGCGCATCGCGCGCTCTTTCTTGGCGGAATTTGACAAGTTCGTTTTCGAACGGAATTCTTGTCTTTGGTCTGTTGCGAACAACGTAGTTGCAAAAGTGTGAATTTTGAATATTGGAAAATTGGGCTATTTTCATTTATTTTTCGGCAAACCAGTTTGTTTGCGAAATACCCGTGTGGGGATTTTAGAGATAGTGCCATTGAGTGAGTGGTGCATTGGTAGATATTGCACTACTCAGCGGAATCGTTCCGGATTAAGTTTCCGATAGGAAAGATCACATACTTTCTACCACTTGAAAGCCGCACAAGAACCCAGGTAAAGTTTTCTTTTCGTTGTTATTGAATCTGCCTTTCTGTCAAGTAAAGTTAGGCCGACCCGTAGTTTTACATGGTCGTAATTACAGTCTTTTGTTTTAGGCTTTTTCTTTTCGTTTTCGTTTTATGTTTGACGACAGCCAGTTCGTTTTATGTACGTTTTGTTGTACGTTGTACGTGTTTACGTATTTTTGTGGCTGGTCAGCTGTTCGTGCCATTGTGGGTTTATGCTGTGTGCCCGTGTTCCTGGCATCGAAGCTGATGTGAGCGCACTAGCTCGTTGGCGTTGCATTGGAGGAGTTCCTGTTAATTGTTGCCAAGGGAGTAAAGCCCAGCAGTTTGGAAAAGAAGCCACGTGTAGCGGAAGTGACGCTGCGTGACGTTCCCATTTCACGTGCTTGTCCGCCATCTTGGGAAGTGACGATTCTGGACATCCGGTTGGCAGACCGAGTTGTGTCACTGCTGCCACCTGTCCCGTTCACGCCTGGACGCCATACAGCTAAGCCACAATCATTTGTTTTATTTATTCATTATTTTTCTGTAGTCGTATGTTGTCATACTTTCGATTTATGTACCGTATTGTTATACCTTGGCTTGTGTGCCTTCTGTGCACGAGGTTATTTAAGTTATTGTTGAGCGAGTTAATTTAAGAGTAGTTACGGGATTATTTGGGAAAATCCAATTAAGAACATTTTGCGTAGAGTCAATAGTCGTGACGTTGTTGTCACTTACGAGGTGTGTCGCTCGTACGACGCAATAGCCATTAGGGTCTACAGTTCGGTAGTCACGTTCAGTCAGACGCGCCGCGTAAAACGCCTTCGCTGGCCAGCGGACCGTCATACGTCGGAATACGACAGTTCACTTCAGCGCCATTTAGGTGTTGACTGTACCGCGATCCTAGCCGCTACGGTGAGACACAGCGCCCCGCCCTCGTTTATGCTAGTATCCGCTTTGAAGCGTTCTGTCTTAAGTGGATTTATGATCCAGCTGTCTTGCAAATTCAACTACTGTGTTCTGTGTAATTTTCTCGTGAGTGTTCTAATATATCGTTAGTTTTTCGTATTACCATCTTGTTATTGAAGAAGTTGGCACCTCTCGTAGTCCTGTCCTGGGAAGTATCCCGTACCTTGTCGGCCGTAGTACTTTTGTTGAACCGGACGCGGCTCAGGCCGGCTGGCGCCCATTCATTTGTGATTTATCACCCCTTCTCCGACTCACTCCCATCTTCACTGAGTTTAGCCGCGGTTCAACCGTCCAGCCCGGGCTCATCCCCCAGGGAGCGTAAGGTTGATTCATTGTAGCACAACGAAAGTTGCGTTACAGTATGAAAAAATACTTGCTGGTTTAGTTTGGATAGTTTCGAATTGAATTATAGGTAATTAAGCAAATTTTCAAACCTTTCTTTATTTCTATATCATTTTTCCGTTTTCTGCGTTTGTAAAAGTACCTAAATAATACTTTAACTTAAAGGAAACCATCAAATTTATTGACATTTGATTAGTGCACATTTCGATATATATATATATATATATATATATATATATATATATATATATATATATATATATATATATATATATATATATATATATAGTAATAGTAGGTACTTATATTATTATGTATTAACAGCTTTTAATTTTGTTTTTCTACAAGTGATTTTTTCTTCAGTTACATTACCATGACAACGCATATTTTGCCCATTATTTTGCACTTTAGTGCGCAAAATAAGTATCTCGCACACGCTCAAAAATTATTTGTTGTCAAGTTTCATTAGTTACAACACATCAATAGTATCAAATTAATATTATTGTTAATTGTTTTTCTTCAAATTACTTAAATAAATCAATAATTATTGTATTATTCTTTCTTTACAGTTGTAGAACAAATGTTTGCATTTTGTGGGCAAAAGTCATTCGAACGCGCAGCAAAAAAACACTTATTTTGCGCATTTAATAAAAAATAGTTATTTGTGTATTAAGAGCGTAAAGTAATTCTTTGTTACTCGAACACGATAATTGCAGCGCGAGCCGAAGGCAAGAGGAACAAAGACAGTTTATGCTCGTGATACACACATAATTTTTTTCTATGATTGCATCTTAAAATTATTAAAAAAAGTATACGTACTGAAAATAAATTCATTCTGTCAACTGTCAATATTACATGTTTCTGTTTTGTTTGTATCCTTGGTAACTATTGAAATAAGCGCGCATTTAACGTCTATTTCACACGTTGCCATTGGAGACGTGCAAAAAAGATATTTTTCGTCAACTTTTCATAGCAATCGTAGAAAAATTACTATTATATCATACTAAAATGATGTAAAATGTTAATAACATAAATATGTAAATAAAAAGTATATTCAACAACAAATCAACTCAATAAACTTCCTACATGAGTGCTGGCTATTCTTCCTTACTTACCACTCTCCATTTACAATAAAACGTGCTTTATAATTCTAACAGATCAATGAGTAAGCAGAAACGACCCTTTCTTCCACCAACAACCTCCCATATGCACATTGCAATCTGCTAGAATCACTCCTGCACCATTCTGGCCGACTGTACCGGTTATTTCTCTCTACATGGCGTCCATTATACCGTAAATAGCTTCCGTTAATCTAATATTTCACAATAATATCAATCTTGCCATGTAGACCTGATAGATTTAATTAATTTACTAGTTAGCGTAGCAGCATCCTGGTTATATTTTTAACCACAGGGCAGCATTGGTGGCATTGTCACGTAACCCGAAAAAGTAGGAAGTGACAATCGTTAAATTAAAAATATTCTATATGAGACGGAAGTTATTTTATTCTTCCTTTGAAGTGATTGTTTTTGTTTTATTTTTTGACGTGAGTGTTTTACTAATTAATATTCAAATGAATTATTATTTTTTTAAGTTTAGAATTTCAATAATAATTACTTTTTTGTTGACTGTTTATTATTTTTCTTTTGAACACAGTTGGTATCAAGATTCAAATATAATCAAATGAATTTTAATTTAGCTGTCAAAAACTTTTTATCGATGAAATGTCATTGGTTCCAAGAAATTTATATTTTTAATGAAACTCAATCAAATTTTTCCACGAATAAAAATTTGCCTCGAAAATTCAGAGAATTGAATGAATATGAACACGAATGTGTTTAATATTTTTATTGCATTATTCTTCAAAAGATATTGGAAAAAAATAATTCCATATTTTGAGAGTGATCTTCAAAGTACAGTATATGTAAATACAACTTAGGTGACATATAATCCCGACTTGCAGAATTGCATTGAGTTGTCGAACTACTAAGAGGGTGGCCAGAAGGGTATCTTCCAGTTTCGACCTTTCCCATTTGCTCCACTAATAATAGTATATTAAAGAACAAGTTTTATAATGTTTTTTTTGCACGCATTAAAGTTTAGTAAACCGCAGGCGAATTTTCTAAAGAACAAATGTGATAAAAGTCAAATTTATACTATTTTTTATTTTTTGCGTGTTTTATAAATTAAAAATCTACGATATTTTAAACCTAATCAATTTAGGGTAATTTGTCTATGAAATGTTGTGGTTGGTAATTATTATTGATATTTATGTTTAGATTTTGAGGTTATATTGAAATTTTGATGTTCTTAGCTTGATAGGTTCAGTATGTCAGCCGCTAATACCAACCGTCTAAAACAAATGTTGCTTTTCATAATGAACGCTTTTTCGATATACAGGGTGTTTCACAACTTAGAGCAAAAAATTAAAGGGTATATTCTGTACGACGTGCTGATCACGAAACAAAAAGATTTTTTTTTTAATTTTAAAAATTAAGGGTTGTTAACCTAAAACATTTTTTGTAGTACTGCACTGGATTCGCTTTCCTATTAAACACAAACAATGAAGTAAGTATCAACTACAAAAGAATAATTACACAATTCAATTATTAGCAGTTATTTATAATAGAATTTTATTTAATTAATAACTTTAACATAATCATCCACCCAGTGGTAGTGGCAACGAAAAATTTTGGACTGGGAAACATGGAAAATAGTTTTGCGATTAAAAAAAAAATTCTTTTTGTTTCATGATCAGCACGTCGTACAGAATATACCCTTTAATTTTTTGCACAACCTGTATAATTGGGTTTCGTAATGACTTTCTTATGAACGCAAAATAGAAAAAAAAAACTTACTTTTTACTTTGGCTACCAATATTTCACACTTTATTTGATTTCATACATATTTATTTTTATAAAAAGTTTATTTGCAATGGCCGATTTTATAAACAACAAATTAATTCACTTCTGATATAAATAAAATGTATTCATTCAGTAATACCATAAAATAAATAAAATCGATTCGAATTTAAAATAAAATAAATAAATATATTCTCACGCCGTTTATCCATTACTAAGTGTGGCACACTACCGTAGCTAATCTCGGTAAATGATATATTTTTTCGCATGAATTGCGGTTTCCAGCTTTCAAATTACGGCCCTCAAAAATGTTACTGAAGGGGGATCCACAGGGGTAGATTTAATTTGGTGAAAATTGTTTGTCGGCTGTGCGGATCGTACCAGGGTTCTCAAAATCCACTGATCCACTTACCCCATTATTATTATTTGCTAATTTAAATACATTTAGTGAAACGTAAATTTACTCTGTCTTTATTAAATCTGACATAAGAATATTGAACATTTCTAACCAGGATAGTGTATATCTTAAATGGCGTCTAGCATTGTTCGCACTGTCCTTTCCATGGCCGTGATTATAAGCTGAAATCAGCGAAGTTTAAGCTTACAAATTTTAGACTATAGGAGACCATGACGCGAACTTAGAACTAAACCTGTCTGTTATAAATTATATTTTAATGTTATTGACTGGTAGCACAAGCCCTGTTTTTGCCTGTTTTAAAAGCAGTGTATTTGGGTGTTTTAGCTATCTCTAACATATTAAAACCGTGCTCTTAGAACACCCAAAAACACAACTTGTGCAACCAGCCCATGACTTTAAAAATAGAAACAAATTTCCGTTATGAGAATGGCCGAATTGTAAATTCTCGTCCACAAGTAAGCACTTCAGCAAGAGATCCAGATATTTGGTTACAGTGCAAATGCCGGGGTTTAAATCCCACCCGAACCGCTTCTGTTCGGCAGACTGCCGAGGAAATTATAATACTTAGTAAGCTCATTAGCTCAGGTAATCCTCGAATGGGCGGACCGGAGAACTGGCGATACCTCGGGGTTCGGGAGTGACAGATGTCCGTTGACAATGCGCTACTTACCGAAATATTGCACGGTTCGTCGCCCTGACATACGAGATCGGACAGCCGCAGATAACTCTTAGAATGTTTGTCAGATATTGGACACGCACTTTTGCATATTAGATATGGAAAGTTTTGCCTTTAATAGTATACAACTCAATTAATCTAGAAAAACATTCAATCCTTATAACGTATCAAAAGTCCAGTGTTTGCTACCAGCTACAACAGACAGATGCTGGAAAAAGTAGAGGATTCATTTCGTCGACGCCTTCAGTATTTTATTGACAATAACGATGGCCATTTTGAACATTAATTGTAATTTCATTTAATAAAAAGATCTCATCTTTTACTTCTGCATTCAATTAAATGTGGTATCAACTATTTTAACATCAAAATTTAATTTCAATACAAAATTATATACTGATTTAGTTGGTATTAAATTAACAGTTGCTAATGTGCTAAATTAGGATAATATTCTTATTAGAATTTGTTCTTCATCGTTGATAACCGCACTTCACGCGAAGAAATATATCATTTACCGAGATCTGCTGCGGCAGAGTGCCACACCCAGTAATGGGTAAAACCTAGAAGATATAGAAAAAAAGTTATTAGGAAATATTGTTGCTCTCAACGAGTTAAATTAATGGTTAAGTTTAATGTACTTCTTTTTTTGCATCCTATATATTTGAGATGACTGGGATTCGAACTCAGGATCTTCAGGTTCGAGTGCCGTATTTACAAAATATCTTGATACATTTTCAAACAAAGATACCTAAAGCATTGCGATCAGTATAATCATTAAATGAAAACCAGCACCTAATTAAACATTCATGTCTACTAACATGTTTGGGGATCGTGACTTGATGGCTGGTTATCGCATTTTACGCGAAAAAATATATCACTCACCAAGATCTGCTACGGCAGTAGTGGATGAAAGATATGATAAAGAAATTAATGCATTATCACGCCTTTTATACAGGGTGTTTCTATACCTCTGCACGAAACTTTAATGACGTATATAATTTGATATACTGATTATAGAACAAAAAGAATTTTGTTTTAAATTTGCAAAATTTAGGGTATTTCATTCCTAGCGATCATCTTTAGTGTCACTGGTTTACTTTGGAATTTTGCGCCGCTTCTCCATACACTAACAACATATCCACTAATTCACTGTTACTATACATTTTTCTCAAATTTATCCCACAACAACTTACCCTTTCAATACCGTATACGAAATCAGACTAGGTACTCAAATAAAAATAAATATAAGGCATTACACCAGGTGCCAAAATCCGAATTAAACTAGTGACATTAAAAATGTTCGCTAGGAATGAAATACCCTAATTTTTGCGAATTTCAAAACAATTCGTTTTATTCTATCATCAGTATATCAAATTTCATTAAAGTTTCGTGCAGAGGTATAGGAACAGCCTGTATAAATATAAATAAATAAACGCATCATTCATATTATTAAAACTTAAATGTAATGGATGCAATTAGCCATAAATTATCTAAATCTAGATTTAAATTTTAGATTTAAGGAATTAACCATATTTAGATATTATTCATAATAAATATTAGATGCTTGTCGAAAGCTTTCATTAATTTTTTGTGTACTTTATTATTGAAGACAATTTCAAGTCTCGTGCTACAGAATATTAAACTTTAATTTTTAATCATTTCTCAGATATGATTTATTACAAATTTGATTTAACTGTAACGAATTTAATTTCATGTAATATAATGAACCAGATTCCAAATTACATTTTCTTTTTCATTAGGAAATTTAATAGAACCGTAATTGCTTTATTCTTGACAGAATCATTAACAGAATTATAAGAATTGTGACCTAAAATCAAAAGCTAATAAATTAAATTCAGTTTTGGTCCATTGGAGCTAAATGCGCTCACGTATCAGCGTCATCCAACAGTGAAATAATCTTTGTAATTGGTTGAGTATTATCGAATGAAGCCATCGTCACATAAGTCAGACTGTCGTCAGATTCTACACTTCTGTGGTTTCTAACAAGGAGTCGTTCACATTCATCCCTTGCGGTTTTGACTCAGGCATCAAATCGTGTATTTATAGATCAGCTATCTGCCAATGACTACCTACTTATTCAGCTGAATAGTTATTTGTATGTTAAGAGAGTAAAGTGATACTTTGTTACTCGAGCACGGTAATTGCAGCGCGAGCCGAAGGCAAGAGCTGCAATAGTGCAAGAGGAACAAAGACACTTTACGCTCGTGATACACACATAAGTTTTTCTACGATTGCATATACGTACTGAAAATAAATTCATTCTGTCAACTGTCAATATGACAAGTTTCTGTTTTGTTTGTATTCCTGATAACTATTGAAATAAGCGCGCATTTAATATCTTTTTCGCGCGTTGCCATTGGAAACGCGCGCATTTAACGTCTTTTTCGCACATTGCCATTGGAGACGCTCAAAAAAGACATTTTTCGATTGTTCCACAGACTTTACGATGACAAATGAGCGCGTAATTGTCAACTTTTCATAGCAATCGTAAAAAAATCCTTTTCGTGGTTCATTTGATTTACTTGTATAAAGTAGACATAAATAATTAAAATTAATTTAATATATTATGTCACAGTTCCATGCCATTTCGCTTCGCTCGTACTTGAAACTCTTGCTCAAAATACTCTAATCGTTGAAGTCGATTGTAACAAATAAATTAGTAACAATAAAACACATACAGGGTATTTTTATACTTCGGAAAAATAATTTATGGATGTATATTATGGGGTAGGTAGATCAGCTGTATCGAGTCGGCCTGTAGATTTGAGAACCCGAGTTCGATTTCCACAGGCGTCAAATAATTTTCACCTCATTAAAATATTACCCCTGTAGCTTTCTCTCCCCTAACATCCTAGGGGAGCGTTATTTGATGGGTGGTCACTACACTTCACGCGAAGAAATATATCTCTTACCAAGATCTGCTACGACATGGTGCCACACCCAGTAATGAGTAAAAGGCGTGATGATATATTTATTTTTATATTATATAACGTACTAATCATAAAACAAAAACTAAATTAAAAAATTCGCAAAATAAAATTGCAACGTATTCCATGTTAATTTTTTACCTTAGCTATTCTCAATAAAGCAATTATTATATCTATGTTTAAAGATCATTATTTAATGTAATTTTGAAAATTAATTTTAATCATGTAGTTGCATGCTCAAGTACGAAAGTCCAGTGGTACCAAAAATATATTTTATTTTGCAAATTTGTAAAATGATGTATTTGTTCTATGATCATTACGTCATATAATATATATCCTTAAAATTGTTGCCTGAAACAAAAACAGCCTGTATATACTGCATCCAGAGTTATATTTTTATCAACCTCCCAAATTCTAAAAATGAAGAATCTAAATGTCACGTTTATTTAGTATTTTAGGAATTAAATTTTAACATTTGTAATTGCATATTACAGTCAGAATTTGTCGCAAATTTATACCATTTTGTTTCATTTGTATGTTTTTAATTATCTTTCATATATTCAGCTACAACAATCATAAATTCTATTTATTACGGCGATAATATACGAGTAAATACATAATTATTAATAATGCTTCCAACTTTTCAATAATTACATAAATTATTTTATATTAAATTTAAAGAATGCATTAAGCCTAAATTATGTAATATCAAAATATAACTTCGAACAATCTTAAAAAATTGTTCAAAAATGTAAGAGTTGTTCTTTCTTGCCTCGTATCTTCTCGCAACATCGTTATAGGATGGCATGTCTACTTATGTGTTCACTCGTATATTTGGATACAATAAATTATCTTAATCTCTTTCACACGAATACATATTTCAATATTTTCAATAAAAATTATGTGATCGAAAGAGTTGAGTAGGTTATGTAATTAATATACTTTCCACTTATATAAAATGGTAGTAAATGTCTGTACTTCCTGAATACTTAACTAGTAAAAAATGAAGGTTAGAAATAGGAAACGGGTAATTGATTCAAAAGAGAATCTTGAAACAACACGCACAAATAACTCGATTGAAAACATACGATTAGGGACTTGTATCTGAAACGCAGGGGCAGAGGCCTCAGCCGCACGTCACCCTCTAACATAGTGCTGCGCTTGCTTGCGTACTGTTACGTTACTGTACGTATTCCGCATATGTTACATCTTGAATCCATTAATCACACAGTGCAAGCGGACGCTGGATTCTCGGTTCCTGCTAAAATTACTCAAGATTGAAATCCAATACGAATATTTAAAAAATCCCGAACGGACCCACGTGATTAATGATTGCATTCTCCTTATTTTCATACGCTCTTTTTGATTAATAACCACAGAGATAAATGTTTCGGAAATTTCTAAAATTTGTTTTACTTAAATATATTGTGATTGGCAACAAAACAAATTGCAAATGTAATTGATGATATACATATTCGTAAGTCGTAAGTCGTTTAATTTGAAGAATCGTCATATATCTTCCAAGAAGATAAATCATAGCCAGCTATAAAAAGCAAATATTTAATAACCAAGCATATTAAACAGGAAGATAAATTCGTACCGGTGCATTCTTCAAAACTGGGTTTGATTTATATGGGTTGGGTATGTGTATTCAAACAAACCAGCTATTAACATCACATTTAAAATTTAGTGCATTAAAAACGCGACGCGTACGTACATTCTTCCGTGGAAACGCAATAAAACATGTCGCCCATTCGTCTCTGACACTTTCTGTGCTGCAGCGAGGCGGCGGCGGCGGCGGTGGCGGTGGCGGTGGCGGTGGCGTTGAAATACACTGCACTTGAACGTTGACCCCGTGGGAGGATGCACTCCTCCTCTGCCCTGCCTCAGCCCTCAACTAACCACAACCAATCACCAGGCCCGGACCCAAAAACTAACTCCCATTACTCATTTCACAACACTAACTACTCCTAACTAACTCCATTTTAAATTATTCTCAAAAAATTGTAATATCATAAAATAACTAACAAAGAATTTAACCCCTAAGCCTCTTTTTATACGTATTTCGAGAACTAAGTTCTCATCCTCAGTAGAAAAGGGAAAATCAAGATTACACGACTTGTGAACCAAATCAATGGGTTAGGGGTTAAATTCTTTGTTAGTTAGTTCTTAGCCTTACATTTTTTACATTTATTTTATTATAAAATAATTTTCTCAGTGGTATCGAGTCGGCCTGTGGATCTTGAGAACCCAGCTTCGATTCCCACAGCCGACAAACAATTTTCACCAATCTATTCCTGTGGCTCCCCCACCACCACTAATATCCATCAATATACCACTTACCGAGATCTGCTTAGGCAGAGTTCCACACCCAGTAATGAGTAAAAGGCGTGATGATATATTTATTTATTTATTTATAAAATATTTTTTTACTGGTTAATATTGCATTGTTTTAATAAAATATAAAATAATTAAATATATCATCACGCCTTTTACCCCTTACTGGATGTAGCAGATTTTGGTAAGTGATATATATCTCCGCGTGAAGTGCAGTTACCAACCGTGAAATCACGGTCCCCAAGATGTAAGTGGAGGGGAAGCCACAGGAGTAGTTTTAATTTGGTGAAAATTGTTTGTCGACTGTGGTACTCGAACCCGGGTTCTCAAATCCACAGGCCGAATATAAAACCCCATTGCGAATATAAATAATTTCCTATAACCTCAACCGAAAGTTGACTTTTCTTTCCTCATATTCGAGTCGAAAGTTTGCTATTCTCTCCCTATGGAAAAAAAACTATTTTCCTCTGTTAGAAAAGTCTTAGATATTGATTTATTTATATAAATGACAATACGAATAGTCGTAGAAAAATTCTTATGTATGCCTCTAGAGTGAAGTGTAATTTCCTTGCTTATGTAATTACTGCTCTCAACTACGTTTCGGACATTAAACGTCACGCGCAAAAGGAAATAATACACTTTCTTGCTACGTTATACAAATAGATATTCTTCACTATCCTGTGAAAAAGTAAAATTTTCGTCCCTCAATTGAAAAGGAAAGAATTGGAAAGTTAAATCATATCCAGGACAACTGGAAAACAGCGGTATAATATGACATAGTAGCATCCATGTGATATCTATGAAGAGAATAATAGATCTTCTAATTTTTGTATATACATTTTATTTGCTGATAGTTATATAAAAAAGTTTATTTGTTGAAAAAAAGTGTCATTCTTCCCTGAGGTGCTTAATGGTCCCTCAATTTTTTCTCTTGATATACAGTAATTATATGTAATACTTGGTTAAGCATTTATCAAAATTTTAATCGTTACCATAATTTGTGTATAGTTTCTTATTAAACTTTTTTTTTTCTTCTTTAAAGAAATTTTTAAAAATGAATCAAACATTCTTCGAGCAGATGTAACATCATAGTTACACAATCGTTGCATAAACGTGACTTCGACTCTACAAACTAAAAATGCAACTGAATTTAAATAGTTGAGGTCTATTATTACATAAGCTGTAGATCCCCTGCGTACTTTAATTAGAATTAATAATGGCCATATAGTATTTCATATTTATCGTAACTAAGAGCCCGTGAAGTATCGTAAGTTTTGATATAATAAAATTTTATATCGTAAATTAAGTTACGCAACGTTTCTGTATAACCGGAATACTTCGGTGGGTGTTGAAACAGGGTGGAGCTATCTGTCATCTGTCATAATTCAACTGATTAATATATAATTATAATATATTTTTATAACTGTCAAAAAATGTTAAATTTCTTTCATTAATATCAATACAAAAATTATGTGTTTTTTTCATGGTTTGTATTACTATAACAACGCGTATTTTGCGCATTATTTTACACCCTAGTACGCAAATTAAGTATTTCGGGCGCGGTTTTAAATTATTTTTTGTCACATTCCATTGGTTACTATAGTACCGAATTCATATTATTTTTTAAATAAAAAACAACAAAGACAAAATTAATTGTCTTTGAATGCTCATTTGGTGAAACTAGGTTTAATAATAAAATATCAAACTAAACACTTGTCTAAGTCTCACAAAATTCAGCCTACAAGTCAACTTATGAGGTCCTCGTCAGAGGCTGGCCAGCACAGTTAGTCTATGGTTACTAACTGTGCTGGCCAGCCTCTTACGAGGACCTCATAAGTTGACATGGAGGCTGAATTTTGTGAGACTTAGACAAGTGTTTAGTTTTATATTTTATTATATTATTTTTTATTGTTTTCATTTAAATAAAATGAATAAATCAATAATGATTGTATTATTCTTTGTTTGACAGTTGTAGAAAAAATGGTTGTTTATATTTCGTGGGCGAAATTCTTATTATTAAATATGATACGGTCCTGCAGTGTTGTATCCTAGGTCTCCAAGTAATTGAAAAGCGAAGTGGCCGATGACGCGTGGACCAGACAACCATGCCTAGGATATTGTAATGGATCACAATGCACGAACACTGACCACGCTCATGTCGATGTTATCTCGCGTGTGGTCCACGAGGACATCATCCTCCCCTCGCATCTCTCCCCACAGATTTACGATTATGTCCATATGTGAAGAACTTGCATAAAAGACATTACATTTTACAATCGAACGCCGTTTGTTTGAACTTTCTTCATGTCATATTTTGTAGCGAATTGCAGATGATTAGCGTTTATTATGCAGGCAGTGTTTGATTTGTGCGGTTGTGCTATGCTCGGTGCTCTGGACGTGATTTGTGACGCAGTAAATATTATTTAAAGATGCGCCTTCACAAAACGTTCGCTAACTCTCCGTGCGCGGTGTAATGATGCATGTCGCCCGCCTCCGCCACAACAAGAGGATGTTTTGGTCTCTTTGTCAACGAATGCCGAGGACATTTGCCGGTGCTCACAGCCACAGCACACTGCAGATGGTTTTGTTTATTATGTTGTACATGAAAACGCCCGATGAATATGACGCTCATACTTATACTTATCCATTCTGTTTTCAAAGCTTCCTTGCTGTATAACAAGTATAATATTACTGTAATATACACTCGAAAATAATGTGGAAAATGTTACATTAAACTAACTAAAAACTGTGTATCCCCGAAGAAAATATATTTAATTTATCACAACTCTTAATTTTAGTGAACTTTAACCAAAGCTCAAACATTTTGAGAAGTTCAAATAGAGTAATTTTAGTGTAAACTGCAAATATCTTTAATGGATGTTTCCTTTAAAACAATAAATGTTATTTTAGGCAAACTAATGACTTGAGCAAAAAATGTTATATACTTAAAATGATTAGGCTAACTTATTATAATAACAAACTCAATATTTAACCAGTGGTTTTCAAATAGTAAAACAAAATTGTATTATTTAAATGGAAACCTATATAATATTTTATTTCCACCTTTTATGTACATGATACTTTATAGATATTTATGGTAACTAAGTAAATGAATAATTACAATTTAATTATTAATTTAACAACATGATAACTACGATGATGGCGATGACATTAAAATTATTGAAAATAATCACAAAATTTATATTAATTTGAAACAAACGGCAAAAATAGTATGTATATTATAATACAGGTGAGGAAAGGGTTTCATTATATAGTATGAAAATTGGAGCACGGATGACAGCGAGAATTCCAATAGTACGAATTTTACAATAGTCCTTTTCAACGTGTGTTACGTACTATTTTTTTTTAACATTAAACATGCAAATTAGTTTTTTCTTTTGTGATACAAGAAATTTAATAATTATTTTGGAGTTGTATTTGCAAATGCACATCACGTTTCCTTGGTCACCATGTCAAATGACATTTCCCTCACTCAATTTGCTTGTGACAGTAACCGTTTCCCTCAGTATTAAGGAAAGTTATTTTTTCTACAACTGTCAAAAAAAGTTCATTTCTTTTCACTAATATCAATACGAGAAGTATGTGATTCTTTTATCATTTACATTACCATGACAACGTGTATTTTACGAATTATATTGCACCCTAGAGCGCATTGTTTCGCATCCTAGTGCGCAAAATAAGTATTTCGCGCACGTCTCCTAATTATTTGTTGTCAGGTTCCATTAGTTACAATTAGAGATTGGCGAATATCAAATTTCTCGAATTCGAATATCGAATACGAATATTAATTAGATCTCGAATATTCGAGGTACTCGAATATTCGAATACTCCTAAAAGTTAATTTATTTATTATTAATAATTATTTAATTATGTCCTTTTCATTATTTGAATGAAATTGTTGAGATAAAATAAAAATAAAACAAAAAGTACAAACAAAAAAGAAAAAGACGAAAACTTCAAATTTAAGGTGAAACGTACGGGTTGATGTTGGCGAAAAACAAATTTGAAATATGATACGTCTTCATGGTTTTGAAATAAAATATCTTTGTTATTAATAACTTCAAAGTATTGTAATAGCTTTAAGTTTATGTAGAAATGATAAAGGAAAACATAGTCAAAAATTGAGGTCAACATATGGCGCGATATTCGAGGTATTCGAATGTTCGCTATACTGACGTTAATATTCGAAAATCTCGAATATCGAATAATGTCAATATTCGCGGCATTCGACTCTCTAGTTACAACACATCAATAGTATCAAATTCAAATTATTGTTGATTATCTTTCTTCAATTTACTTAAACAAATAAATAATTATTGTATTATTCTTTATTTACAGTTGTAGAAAATATGTTGTTTCGAATGACTTTTTTTGTCTCGACTAAAAGTAACATTCTCACGCGCAACAAAGAAACACTCATTTTGCGCTCTTAATACAAAAATAACTATACTTTCATCACTAGTGAGGGAAACGGTTACTATCACAACTAAATTGAGTGACGGAAAAGTTATTTTCACAAGTAATGTTGAAAAAAATATGTGCTAAGCACGGAAAAGAAGCAGATTTCCAGCATTGGCTAGAGTTTTTAAAATATTGTTATTTTAAATATGAAAACAAATTGATACATATATAACATCACTCTATATTACGAGTACATCAAATAAGATAGCACGAATTGATAATCGTTCTTTTTCTCAACAAAATACACATAAGCTTTTTTTATGATTAAAGTCTTCGGGTTAGCATTGACTAAGAGATAGCAACCGTGACTGTATCACTATATCTAATTATAACCCGCAGCCTGTCATTCTCTTTTGACTTCTTGAAAATCTAACACATGACACATGGTCCAACCTTTTCTATGTTTCTTTATTTGACAGCTGGTATATAGCTTCAGTACGCGGAAGATTATATTTATAAAACTACCAAATAAATCTATAATAGAATAAAATCCTGGGCAACAGTTTTAAAATGCGACCACCATAGTAGAAGAGGAGCAGTAAATTAAAAATAACAATACCTCTATCTGATTAATAATCCTCCCGCAATCATGTAATAAATAACGTCGTCTATATTCGGCATCTGATTCCACTTGCATAAAAGTGAACATCCGACTTGTGCTTGGCGCTTACATATAGTAAATGATAACAGTACAGCATGACGTGTTTGTCAGCGTGACATCATGTTGTTTTAATCTTTTTAGCGGCGCGCGCGGTTCTCGGAAACAGGCGCTAGGCCCCGGAGAAGTGACTACGACTACAATTCTTGGCGACAGCCCGTCCTACAGAGAACTTCATCCATCAATGACGTGACAGTTTTGCGCTCATCTTCAAAGTGTCGTCGACATCGACGCTTCTTTTAACGGCTTTATTGATTTGGACTTTGTTCCACAGAAATGATTTTTAATGATTTCAATTCATTTTTCGCAATGATATTCTAACTTCGGAGGTCATATTATTAACCCTGATTCATTTAAAAATTTTAATGCACATTTTCACATCAATATTAATTGCTCATTCATAACTAATGATTCGATTTAAGTCGAATCACTTATTAAATAATACAATTAAAAAAAAATTCTTGCCAAAATGTCCTTGTATTGTTGTATCGTTCCTTTGTTTTAAAATTTCTTGTAACATTGTTGTACAGGGTAGTACATTAGTTTGTATTTTTTTTTTTAATAAATATTACTTTCTTCTCTCACTTAGTTTTAAAAATTTTCTTTGTTATAATTTATTTTATTTGTTTATGTAAATACTTATTTTTTATTCTAGATTGCGAAATGTTACTTATACATTCCAGAATGCAAAAGCATTTCGCAATCGAGTATCAAAGAACGTTTTTTCGAAAACTATGTCCCAAAATTAGTAATAATGTAATGAAAAAATTTTGACATTTAGGATTAATTAATGTAACATCTAATGTCTCCATGACAACAATGTATGTAATATAGTTGCTATGAAATCTGATATTCTCTGACCAGCAATTGACAGCTGGTTGGCAATAGAAACCAAACAAATATTCGAATTTTTTCTGCGATTTATTGGGATTCGCATTGCATTTCTCAAGAAACTATTCCAGTACACCAGTTAGCTTCCTCAAGCGGGATAAATATGAATAATTGCTCAATTGGAACATTAAGTATAAATTTTGTTAAAGAATAAGAGTTATTATTTCTAAGCAAAAAAATAAAGTGACAAATTTTATTAAATTGTGAGTCTTTCTTTTATCAAAAAATCTGATGTGGACACCACATGACTTCCTTGTACGCGTATTAAACTATAGATATTTTTTACATTGCACATATTTGACATTAAATCTTTTATTTTTTGTTCTAATCCATAGCAAACTTAATTATTTTTTTTAAATCTAAAAATATATAATATTTAAATTTAGATATCTCGTTCATGCAAAAATCTAATTTAAAAATTCTTAATGTGATAGACGCAGAATTTAATTCTCTAAAACTTTTATTTGCAGCATTCATTTCTAAAATTAAAATAATACCACTTTTTTCAAGGAAAACTGTTAGCAGCTTCATGTAATGTGCCACTTCCGGTTAGTCTATTTTAATCAAAATCTATTATGTTATTTCCATTGATATAGTAGTCTTATATACCAAATTTGGAAAGTTTTAAATTATATTTGAATATAGTTTTTCATGAAAATCTATTATAGGCTTCAAGTAAAGTACCCCTTCCGGTAGTTGTATAATGACCAAAAAGGGAGATGCACAACAAGATGTTATAACAGTCCTAAATATAAAGTTTCAATTTTCTACGGCTTACCGTTTTTGAGTTATGCGAGATACATACGTACGTACAAACGGCATGACGAAATTAGTCAAAATGGATTCAGGGAGGGCCAAAATACCTATTTCCGTTGAAATCTGAGAACCGAAAATTTTCGCGATTACAATATTTCCTTTACAAGGAAGTAAAAATAAAATGATAAATTTTATTAAATTGTGAGCCTTTCTTCTATCAAAATATTGCAGATAATTGTCATGTAAATTTTAACTTTATATGACAGTTTTCGAAAAAAGGAATTTTACATACTTGCATACTTTCTGTGTGATTACTTATGAATTAAAACAAGAATAGTTTCTGTACTGATCATTTTAGGACTATAATAAATAAGAACTGTTTTAAAGAGGAACAAAAATATATGGGGTGTTCCATTAAAAAATATAAAGTTTCATATCATTGCGTGTAATGGAACATCCAGTAGAAAAACTTATACTGCAGATATGTGCGCATTTTAATTTAAAATAAACTTTGAAAAATTTTGAAGTAAATATATATTATGATTTTTACGTTTTATACAGCGCGCTATTAGTGAAACTAAATTACTGTATTTCTGCTTAGTATTTTAACATTATATTACCTCTAAACGTTATAAATTAAACGTCATAAACATTTATGTCGTACAACATGACACAACTTCATTGAATAAGCAAAACACTTATATGCTAATGCTCTCAGCTCCAATTTATTTATTTTTATATTCTATTGATAATGTTTTTCCTGCCTTTGCGAGCTAAAACTGCTGAAATGAATTGGCAATTAAAATGTATGATTTCAATTGCATTTCATTTTAATACATACATTAAAAGAAATGAAATTGTAGCATAAATATTTAAAATATAAACTGTCAAAACATTATTACAAACAAATTCAGGATATTTTAAAAAAACTATTTGTTCTACTATGCTCGTGTTACAATATCATTTATTTGATATGTGTCAAAACTGTATAAACCATCGAGTATCAATCTATTGTTGGTTGTGAAGGTAAACACGAACTATCAGTTGTTTTAAATTGTGAAAATTAATGCTGCATGAAATGACGTATAGAGCGTTGGTTGTGTACGTAGTAAGTGAATGACTTCTTCGTAAGTGAGTGGAGATATATTTTCCTCGAGTTACTTTTCTGTGTCAAAGAGTTTTAAAGGTAGTCGTTTTGGTCTTATCTACGTGCGATGTCGCTGCCGTCTTGCGGTAGTGGAAGAAAATTGGAGTTTTCTGTACACAGCGACGGTTTATAAACGAGCAACGCTCATCCATCAATGAGCTGGCGTTTCTACCATCTTCTTCGTCTTGCACCCCTCGCAATCAATCAGGCTAAGATCTACTAACATTTCAGGGGAGGAGGTAAAGACTTATTTGTGACGTCTTACCATAAGGTTTCGAATGATCTACTTAATCTTAAGAAAATATGGTCACTTCGTAATTTGTCAGCAAATTGGCTACGAAAAATAACCAGTGATCAAAATATGAAAAATCAATTTAAAACTCGTTTATCTATGGTGGAATAAAAAGAGCAATAACTTATTTACCAAATAAATTAAAAATATCGTCCCAAAAAATGAGTTAACATAACATTTATACGACCAGTAACAAAATAGACGTTTCAAATGTCATCTGGTGACAGAAAGCAAACATTGAAAAAATATTTAAAACATTTGAAAATATGTTATCTTTTTGCAAATTATACAATTTTTAATGACATATAAAAAATAATATTTCCAAAAATTTTAAACTTTTCATTCATAATTTTCGTAATAAAGTTTTGCAACATTGATTTTGTGCCTTCTCTTGTTAATAAATACAAAGCTCAACCTAGTCAAGTAAACCAGATCTTATTTTATTTGTAATTCATGTACTGGAATTGCACTTTTTTTATTATTATTTAAATTAACATAGATGGCTCAGTGGTATCGAGTCGGCCTGTGGACCTTGAGAACCTTGGTTCGATCCCCACAGCCGACAAACAACTTTCACCAATTTAAACAAATCTATCCCTGTGGCTCCTCCATCTTTGGAGGCCGTGATTTGACGGCTGGTAACCGCACTTCACGCGAAAAAAATATATCACTTACCGAGATCTGCTTAGGCAGAGTGCCACACCCAGTGATGGGTAAAAGGCGTGATGATATATTTATTTATTTATTTTTTTATTTAAATAAAATTTAAATTTTTTATTTCGATAAAATGAGTTATTTATAATTTTTTCTATTATGCGTCTTTTATTAATTAAAATTAAAATAATAATCTGCAGTATTTTACACCGAGTCAATTTTGAGCAATTTGTATACGAAATGTTGTGGACATATGATAGTGTTTTGAGGTTATATTGAAATTTGGATGTTCTCAGCTTGATAGGTTCAGTATGTCATCCGCAACTTCCAACCGTCTAAAACAAAATGTTACGCTCTTTCGATACGCAACTGGGTTTCGCTATCAATTCTTTATGAATGCAAAATAAAAAATATTATGTTTCTACGATTGCTATGAAAAATTTACAATTACGATCTAATTTGTCATCGTAAAGTTGACGTTTTCTGTGGAACAATCGAAAAATATCTTTTTTGCGTGTCTCCAATGGCAACGCGCGAAAAAGACGTTAAATGCGCGAGTTTCCAATGGCAACGCGCAAAAAAGATATTAAACACGCGCTTATTTCGATAGTTACCAGGGATACAAACAAAATAGAAACGCAGACGTTTTTTAATAATTTTAAGATGCAATCGTAGAAAAAAATATGTGTGTACCACGAGCGTAAAGAGTCTTTGTTTCTTTTACAATATTGCAGCTCTCGCCTTCGGCTCGCGTAACAAAGAATCACTTTACGCTCTTAATACACAAATAACTATTTTCTACTCCCGATATTAAAATGTCGTTTGACGTACTAGTTTCCATGGAGCTAAATAACATCTTAATCATATGTTGACACGCTGTAGCTTTGAACGTTTTAGTTTTAGATATTAAGCACGGGGTGAAGTTAGCTTTGACCATCTGTCATTATAATTTAACCCTACTTTTTAAAATATATCGTGCAATTTAATTTTTTGTTGTTAATTTTTGATCTTAGAACAAGTATAGTAATATAACTTGTTTTTTATACGATGTTTATAAAATTTGTTAGGTACATAATATACTATTTTGTTTTGAGAATTTCTTTATTTGAAAGTTCTAATTTTAAAACCTACTCCACTTTGTTTACACTATATATACTTCAAATGTCATTTAGTTTATTATTAATTTTACTTTTAGCCATACTTTTACGAAGCTGCCAGAGAGCTTTCTTCACATAATAACTAAACAAAATGCTTAAAAATGCCAGAATAAATTATTCTAGTAATGGATTATCGACTTAGGGATGTTTATTAAAATAATCATAACAAAAACAATTGTTTTAAAATATCAATCAATTTCAGATAACGATTAACAAAATATAATGTTTCTGTTTTGTTTTTCTTGCTTTATGGAATGGTCCAATTTACCATCCCTTCTCCCCTACCCCTTAGATCTGAGTCTGCAATCAATCACCCCACGTGTGGCACGTGTGTGTGGAGGTGTCAGAATGCTCGTGAATGGTTGGGGCTTTCGCCACGCTGCTGCACCGGGCCTGTCATTCGCTCATTGTTACACTCGTAATTACAATAATGCCCACAGTCAAGGCTTCGGCTCCAACACCCAAGCCCACTACAACAAGCAAGCAAACCAGACAAAAATACGTCCCACTGACACGCATTTCCAATGCAAATACTCATTTCCCACCCACTGTTATTCATATTAAAATTTCTACAATAATACTCGAATATTCTTACTTATTGTCACACATGTTCGAAACTACACAGAGCCGTATCCACTCTGGTATTTTATATACCTTCTATTCACTTCTTCGTTGTGCCTCTCCTACAGTGAATACTATGACAGATATTGGATAGTAGGTTTTATTCACGTTTCTACCTTTGCATTTCATTTTATGTGGTGTTCTAACCATTCGATTACACAGAACAAAGTTATTAGACAGATTATGTGTTCTAAAGTACATTTCATGTCGGAAATCAGTTACGTTATGGAAACAAATGTGTTTTTTGTTTGATATACAGTACGTCATTGTTTGTTTTCACATAAAATATATATATAAATAACGAATACAATGGTGATGCCGCTAGACGACATAAGTCTGGAAATAAAAAAATCTAATTTAATATTAAATTTTTATTAAAAAAAACTATTTTTGTAGCCTCGGAAATATCCCGTCTCAATCTTAAAACCTCTATTTTCGCGTCACGTGTTATTTTCTCGATATTTTAATTGAAAATAATAGTTTATAATATCCTAGTATTTAAAACAAATAAATATATCATCACGCCTTTTACCATTTACTGGGTGTGGCACTCTACCGTAACAGATCTCGGTAAATGATATTTTTCTTCGAGTGAAATGCCGGTACTAGCCGTCAAATCTCGGCCCCCAATGATGTTAGTAATGGAGGAAGATTTAATTCCACAAATAACTATTTTTATTTTTATTATTAGGCTCAAAAATAGCCAACAAATCTTAAAAAAAATTTCATCGTTTTATATTATAAAATTAAACATTTTAGTTATATCAAAGAGCATACATTACATATGTAATTGTATGCTCTTTGGTTATATGTGATAATTCCTGATTTTGGTTATAGAAAACGATTGTATAATTCATCAATAATCAAAACTATAAAATAATAGTTATTTACGTAAAAAATCAGGAAAGTGTTCAATTATAGGATGAGTAGATAGTTTCATGCCGAGCGATATCGAGGCTTGAAACAGCTTACGAGTCCTGTACGACGCTTTACTGATGTGTTACGTATAATATTTTACCTGTAATTTATAAACAAATAATACATATTTTAAATTAATTTAAATTATAAGAAATATTTGACTCACATATTCAGTCAGTATTTTATGTTGCTAAGTAACTAGACACTCACGTTTGTTTAGTTGGTTTCATTACCTGCCTAGGCAGGCAATATGTTATTTTCCTGCCTAGGCATGCAAAGCAAAGCTTTCCCGATTCTTAAAAGTCAGGCAAATGTTTATTTTCCTATCAGTTTCAGGTAAAGTATATTTCACCAACCATTGCTAGGTATCCCATGATTAATGATAATAAAACAATCGTTTTACGAACCAAAATTCAATTTTAGAGATGACCCTATATAAAGCTCATTTTAGTCCCGTCGGTGTTAATAACGATTCAGCGGACTAATATGTTTTATTGCTGTCACAATTTCAATGATATAGAAAATGAATTTTACTCCCGGTCGTGGAAAAACAAAAATATTGTTCCTATTTGTCAAATTGCCTCATCACTCTTTCTGTTATTCATAGAAGATATCATAAATAAAACTAAAATTGGATGTAAATATCAAAGTAACCTAAAATGAAAGTATTTTTAAAGCATTTTTAATTTTAACCGTGTGGTAACACTGATTTATATAACTGAGTGTTACTCCCGATCGTGGAAAAACAAAATATAGTTCTCGTTTGTCAAACTGCGTCATCATCCGTTAAAACTTGGTATTATTCATGGAAAGTATCATAAATACAATTAAAATTGGATGTAAATGTCAAAAATATCTGAAATTTAAGTATTTTAAAACCATGTTTAATTTGAGTTGTGTGGTAGCCACGATTTGCATTTTCTGTATAGCGCTCTGTCAATGATTGTAAAATATTACTTCACTCTACTACGTTTTTTGATATTTTGACATTAATTTGACTATAAATGTATATAAAACGTCACAATTCGTCATGATATTTGGCATAACGAAACTTGATTGGTTAATCACAGGGACTGTAATTGAGTTGTTTTTTTTTTCATTGGTTTTAAATATCTAAGGCTAGTTTAAACCAAAGAAACTTGAATTTTAGCTCTGACTGAAATAAATATAAACAAATTGAAATAAAATATGATATGAATTACTATCAAATATTTGATGCGATATTGTCAGTTTATATTAAACGTAATAGTATATTATATAACTAATTTTATAAACGTCTATTTAGTTACGAGTGTATAACAAACGAGTATCTAAAGAGTTTATAAAACGAGTCGTATACTATAGTTTTTCTACGATCGCAAATTAAGAAAACAACAAAATGTAAAGTTTTATTAATTATTTAAAATGTGAGTTACAATGACAGATGCCTGAAGCTTGTTGTTATCTTCACGCCGTGACTAAAACGTTCGAAGCCCCAGCTTGTCAACATGTAATTAAGATGATATTTAGCGCCATGGATATTAATAACGAGAATAGAAAAAATAAGTTTCGTTGATGCAAACGGGGGTGAACATTTTTCATTAAAACGAATTCTGCTCCCATCTTTTTAAAACGAGAAACAAAATAAGTATAATCTCTCATGACGTCTTTTATCCATTGCTGGGTGTGGCACGGTGCCGTAGCAAATATCAGTACAGTTACTAGTCGTCAAATCAGGGCCTCCAAAGAAATTAGTAGTGGAGGAGCCACAAGGGTAATTTTGATTTGGTGAAAATTGTTTGTCGGCTGTGGAAATCGAGCCTCGGGTTCTCAAATTCACTGTCCGACTTGATACCACAAATACCCATACAAATTTAATAAATAAATAAATATATCATCACGCCATTTACCTATTACTGGGTGTGGCACTCTTCCTAAGCAGATCTCAGTAAGTGATATATTTCTTCGTCAAATCACGGCATTCAAAGATATTAGTGGAGCCATACGGGTAGATTTAAATTGCTGAAAATTGTTTGTCGGCTGTGGGGATCAAACCAGGATTCTTAAGATCCACAGGCCAACTCGATACCACTGAACCACCTACCCCACTTAAATTTAATATACAAATTGAATGAAATAACTATTTCCCAAAATCTAATAAACCTTACCTCACTCCTCACAATATAGGTTAGAAATAATATCAGATATAGCGTTAGGATAATTATAATTCATGGCTTGTGTATCTAATTGACAAAGTCCAGTTCTGCTAGTCGCGTGCAGCACATCGAATCTCAGCTGCAACTGCGGACTGCACGTACAATAGAACGGCCGGCATCCACATTCTGCGTAACTAATCGCGCCTTGGTCGTAACAACACCAGCGCCAGCTCCGACCAACAATAACTCACTATCCTCGCACCGCACCCCGCGCGAAATTACACTAAACGTCATCGGATAGAATTTCCACAAATGTCGACACACAGCTGTCAGAGAGAACTTCTGAAATGCAGAAATCACAATCACAACAGTGGCTATTTAGGTTGCTGCTTTGTGGTTCCGTAAGAAGATAATAAATGTATTTGTTAGAAGAGTGTCTTTCATTTTATTGCCACTTAGTTTACCGCAGTACAAGAATAGATTTATTTCACAGCTGACTTGTAAATTAGAGCAGAATTACGAACTATTTGATGGAATATAATGTAATGTAATATTTGTTAGGCAACAGAGAAAAGTTAGATTTAGTAACTTTTAAGTTTTGATTTGTATTAAATGAAGAAAATGTTAAAAATAATTGACATACAAAGAGGGAAGAAGTACTTAGGATGCAACTGTACCCTGTATCTGGATCTAATCCGTTATGGACCGACTACTGAAGTTTGGCTAAAAAGTGTTAAGAAACGAAGTTTTATAGCCACCATTTTGTTTCAAGATGGGAGATCATGATGAACTTTATTATTAATAACTCGTTTTGAATACAACTCTACTAGCATGCTTTTTTTTAGTTCCTAACGTTTGATTTGCAAGGAAGCAAGGAAATAAATGACAAATTTGCAGTCATGCATTTGTGGATAGAACATTCGTTACAAGTTGTAATCTCATTATTGATTTAAAGTTGTATGTAACAAATGTGACAGTATTTAAGTTGTTTAGATTCCACCATAATTTTTTGTGCAAATTAGTAAATATACCGAATGAATACTTGAAAGCCAAATATAGGCCGATAACACGGAAAAATAAGTGCCATAAGTTATGACAAATCTTGTATATAAAGGATATACAGTATAGATGTTTATCTACGACCATTTATAATGTAAGTAGGCCATTAAACACAATTTTGTTAATACATATAATGTATTTTGCTGAAATATTAAAGTTATAAATTATTATACAGATAATTTTAATTAATTTTTACTTAAAACCGGGTTATATGTTAAAAAAATCGAATATTTGACTTGGGCGACCTTTAAATATTAACCGATTTTCCAAAAAATTTCAGAAATTATCTAAAATGGTATCCTTGAATATATACTAGAAGAGCAGCTTCGTTTAATATATATAAATTATTACATTGCTCGTGATATTACTACACTCGCAGTCACTCGCACGTAATGTGCTTGTTACAATTCTCGTTAAGTAATATACTATTATATTACTGGTAGTTTATAAAATCCGGGCAATATACAAAATTCTATATGCAAACTATTGTTATTTATCAGTGTTTTAATACAATTTCCAGTTCTAATTTTAACTGCTTTTCTTCAAAAATACGTATTTTATATAATACCAATTAATTCAACAAAACACTAACTAACGTTTAAAAGTCTAACAATAAATACAATAAATATATGCCTTTTATTAATTACTGGATCGTACCAAATCTTGATAAGTGATTTAAGTGTGAAAAGTGTGTTTACCACCCTGTTAAATCACGGTTTCAACGATGTTAGTCGTGAGTGTGCCTCTAGGGTAATTTTAATCTGGTAAAAATTGTTTGTCGGCTGTGAGAATCGAACCCACAGTCCAATACCACTAAGCAAACTAGCAATAAATGCACTTATTTAACTACAACTTATTTTGTTCTGCGAATAGCTCTATATCATAAAATCCAGATTCGTTTCTGCCCTTCCTAATAAAAGGAAAACTAGGGTTCCGATTGTCTGCCACCAGCTAACATCTCCATCGTGTTGTTTTCAAACATAAGCTAGAAGGGTGTCGAAATCTCCATCTGTCAAGGCACCGGACAGAACTAGAAATCACAACAATAAGAAGCCCATCCTACAAGTATCTAGTTGTTGTCTCGCGTGAAAGGGTTGTTGTGCGAAGGGTTGTAGTTATAGTGGATGGCTTTGTACAGAGACATGTTAATTACACTGTCATGATCGCGAATGACCGCAGCCGCGTGCGTTTGACATCTGATCGTTCGAATAATCGTAGCACGTTCGTTGAATTACCGTTGTGTACCTAATCATAGGTCATGTCCGTGACGTGTGCCCAGCTTGGGGCAGCGGCAGCGGCAGCGGCAGACCAACTGACTCATACATTGCTACACTGGATGGAACGGAGATGCGAGCTGGACCCAGCGGACTCTGTTATGTACTGATGTGATTATCTTGTTTGACTTGTATCGTAACCTTGTTTTTCATTATCGAAACACTGGAGGAATTAGTTTAGTATGTTGTTAGCATGTATCCGGTTTGATTTTATTTCTTTCAGTGTGGAACATTTCAGATACATTCTTTTTTATTACTTTTCTTCCCTCAGCTGAAAGACAATTGTAATACTTTTCATTCATAGGAAAGAAAGTATATTTTTCTTCTCTAGTGTAAGGTATGGATAAGATGTTTAAATCGTGATAGATTTTGTTTTCCAGATTTACTATTCCGACAAAATAATGCTGTCAATTATGACTAACATCTTTGTGGCTGTAATTTGTCGGCAGATAACCGCACTTATATATCACTTATCGAGATCTGCTAGAACTGAGTACCACACTCAGTAATGGGTAAAAGGCGTGATGATATATTTATTTTTTATTTAATTATGACTTTAGTATCATAAAACTTTAATATATAATTAAGTAAGGGTTACTTGTGAAAAAACTAATTTACTATAATAATGAAATAATAAAAGTGCTTGTATAAAAATATGCTCAAATATACGAATAGTATAAATTGTTGATACATATTTATATAATTAAGATCTTAAACAATATCATATTTTCTTATATGCATTCATTCATTCGGTTATACCATACCGGATGTATCACGAAAAGCGGGTCATAGGTGTTTGACATGGATGGGAAAACAATTTTTCCATGCGCAATGCTTCAAATAAAAGTTGCAGAGCTTAAAATTCTGCATAAAAATCAATAAACTAATTTAATTTTTATGTTTTTTAACGGCAGAAAGTAAATACGAAAATTTACAAAATTACAATTTAATAGTGGAAGTAGCTATGGAATTAAAACAAAATAATAAACAAATTCATTATTAAGTTTTTCTATCGACTATTTTAATATTTCCCCTCAATAATACTAAATTATTATTTTTAATTTTTCGTTAGGTATGTGAAGAATGATACATTTTAATATTTAAAAGTCAAATATAAAGGAGACTAATAAGTAAACGTTTAATAGTTTTTATATTTCGGCTTTGTTTAAAGCCATCTTTAACTACAAATAAATTAAAAAGTTATGCTAAATAAGTAAATAAAAAACAGTAATTCATTAAACTTTTACTCGTTTTGTCTCCTTTATATTTGAGTTTTAGACAGGTTCATCATTCTGATATTTAAGTCGAAATCCCAAAAATAAAATTTATGTGAATAATTTTCAATTCTTAATATATTTGTAAAAGTAATATAAAATTTACAGTCAGATCAAGAACTTATTTTCAAACAATGCAAAACTTCAATATGTCCAAATATTTGACAGAATCAAGTCTCGCGTTTGTTTGTTATGTTGTTTTTATTCCTTGGCTAACTCTATTAATTTAAATTTTGTAAATTTTCATACTTAATTTTTACTGTTATAAAACATAACAGACGCGGTGGCCGAGCGTGTTAAGGCACATCTCTTAACATACTGTGACGTCATCCGAGCCAAGGTTCGTCAGTTCGAATCCGCCTGTCGACAATGTGTGATTTGTCGTAAAATATAAAATACAGCTACATGTATTTATCGCACTCGGGCGCTATAAGCTAGTCACTTATACGCCTTAAATAATGTAGCATTCGACTACGAAAACCGGCAGTACGGCAGTGTAAAAACTGCGGCTCGGTGTGTCCGGTAGGCCCAGGCCCGATTTGGGCTGTAGCGCCACAGATGATGATGATGATGTTATAAAACATAGGACAAGAAATTAGTTTATTGATTTAGATACAGAATAAGCTCCTCAACTTTTATGTGGGGAAATATTTTATGTAACCAGTGGGAATAGAAGACAAAATATATCAATAGAAAATATTCTCAAATTTTATATAAAATTTCACCATAATAAATTCTACAAATATATTTCACGTTAATAACGAATTGAAATGTATCTTTGTTACAAAAAATAAGTAAATTATAGAACACATAATTTTGGGACTTGAATTGTACTTGAATTTAGGTTTGTTTGATGCTTTAGATAAACTTTTTACATTTTTAATTAAATGTTATTATTATTCTTTATGCTATTAATGCATCCAATAACATTGCAAGCTGGCGTTTTCGTTTTTGAACTGTAGATCAAATAATGAACAAATAAAAAAACTATAAAGACAACCATTAGCTTGTGAACGCTCATATTTCAATTGCATTCTAGAACTTTTTGCGCTACAAATAAACAGTTTGAAACATAGGGGCCATCACAAATCACAGATCACATCCACTGACATCGTAATCAAACTGGATGTAACCACAACTATTGTATAGAATCCTTAGCGTATTTCAATATCCATCAAACCCAGTGATTTAAAAGCCTAGCCATAGCCACAGCCTGACAGATCACAATGCTGGTACCGGGGTTGATTTGAGCAGCGTGCTACCTGTGCATTGATCGCGGACGTCGCGGCGGCGGCCAGCAGTGCTAGGCACGGTGACGTGCAACAATGGCGCTGGAATCGATCAGCCTACCTGGACACGGCGTTCTTGCGGCCGTGATCGACTGACCGAGACGCGAGACGCCACACGCCGTTGGGAACTTCATGATAATTAGCCGATGGCGTGTGGGGAGACGGTCGATGGCGTGGACGACCTCTCAAGCCGGACCTGCACTCGCGCTTACAGGGAAATTGACTACATTCCTCATAATACGCAACATGAAATACTTCCGTCCAACTAAACATGGTTTTTCACCCTAATCCACGCATTTATTTTACACGTTTCAGTTATTACTACGCGTGCCTCCACCACATTTTTTACTAAGTAATATTAATATTTCATAAAATAATAACGCAGATATACCATTTCAAACATTTCTATACAATTATTTTTACCTCCTCCCCTATTCTGTAAGCGAGATTATAAATTCGATTGTGACTTTTTACTAAATAGGCACGTTTTATAGACTCTAGAACACAATTTTAATAGTTTCGCAATTATGTTTGTACATATAAGTGGCAGAGTGCCACACCCAGTAATGGGTAAAAGGCGTGATGATATATTTATTTTTTATTTTATATAAGTGTGTGCCAGGAGCAAGTATTTTTGTATTTCACATTTCGACGGTCCAACAAAGAATTGATTAGATTTAGATAATAATCCATTAACCGGAAATGGTGGGTTACTAAACGAGGTCAAATTTATTACACCAAAAATTTTTACCTGTTTTAAGAAATACAAAATGTTTCTATACTTCAGGAAAAAATAAATGGTAGATAGTATATTATATCCTAATCTCGGATCAAAAGAAATGTTTTTAAAAATCACAATGGTATATATTGTAATACTAGTGAAGAGAGAATATAATTGCAAAATGAATACGTACTATTGGAACAGTCGTTATCACTCGTGTTCCAATAGTACAAGTTTTACAATGACCTTTTGCCACGTGTGTTACATACTATTAAACGTAAAAATTACATTTGTACGTTTGCGGTACAAGAAATTTAATAATAATTGTATATAAATCAAAGGAGTAGTATTTAAAAATGCATACCACGTGTCCTTGATCACCATGTTTTTAATTACCTTTCGATCACTCAATTTAATTGTGAGGGAAATGGTTACTATCACAACTAAATTGAGTGACGATAATGTCATTGTAGCAATACTGAAAAAAAAACTTATTTACACTTGACATGAATTGAGTCGGCCTGCGGATTTGAGAACTTGAATTCGATTCCAACAGTCGATAAACAATTTTCAACACATTAAAATTACCACTGTGGCTCTCCTTTTACTAACTTCTTTGGGGGTCGTGAGTTAACAGCTGGTAACTGTATTTCACGCGCATAAATATATCACTTACCGAAGTCTACTATGTTAGAATTCCAAGCTCATGATATATTTATGTTTATGAAATATATAATTTTAGTGCCATTTATTTCAATTTATTACATTAATCCTGCTTTTCTAAGCAATTACATAGTAAGCAATAAAATAGCAGTTTTGAGGATATTAATCGTTTTGATAATTCTGAACAAATGGGAACAATGGGGTAGGTGACTCAGTGGTATCGAGTCGGCCTGTGGATCTTGAGAACCCTGGTTTGATCCCCACAGCCGACAAACAATTTTCACCAAATTAAATCTACCCCTGTGGCTCCCCCTTTACTAACATCTTTTGTGGCCGTGATTTTACGGCTGGTAACCACACTTCACGCGAAGAAATATATCACTTACCGAGAACTGCTTCAGCAGTGTGCCACACCCAGTAATATTTATTTATTTATTTTATCCAAACTCATTTTTTATTGATGTTATACAGTACAAAATATTAAATATAAATTGATTTGTTTGTTATTGCACATTAGTTACGTGATTAAATAATCTATTATAATTTTTATTCAAGATTTACTCGTCGGCCAGTTCATTTCAAGAACCCTGTCCTCAGTTTAGCGAATTTTGAATAAATTACTTTTGACTGAGAATCAGAAGATCAAAATAAATGTACCCTCAAAGTTTTAGATCCTTTTTTAACACTATCTATGTAATGCACGTTAAAACAATAGAAGCGACCTTGCACAAACATAGTTCAGTGTCAAGCCATCTATGATTCGTCAAAACTTCACCACTGAAAATCATATAGATGAATCACCTTTCTTGTGTGCGGGTGATATGATTTCATAGATTAGTTAAAGTGGTAACTTCAACCGCTCTTCCGCTATTCCTACTATATAATGTCATCTTCTCATCTTCCTTAATGTATCTAATTTTCTGGTGAAGTACTAACACTATCTATAATTAGAAATGCTAGTCTTAAACGTAATCATAAATTTCGTGAGTAAGATGATAACAACTCTTCCTTTTGCCTTGCAACTAAGTACCTATATAATACATAGAATTAATGGATTCTAAGATTTCACGAGTAGGTGCGAAACTAGAACCACGATGTATTCTTCGCTATTCCAGGAAGACAAATATGAATAAAGTTGAAATAATTATAAATGTAATATGCGGCAGGCGATGATGAATTACCCAGTGGGTAACAGCCTACCACCGCCGCAGCATCGCACATAACACATAACGTATGCTGCGACTTTTGGGAGATGGAATTGAAAATAAGGGTTGAGTTGAAGTATAAAATATCCATTACAGCACATCGGTGGGGTGGGGGATGCGCGTGCGCCGTTCCGTGGTGGGGGCGGCGCCTCCCCGCCGCCACAACTCTCGCAGCTAACTCAGTTCGAATCGCACCGCGGCGATGGTGTGACAGTGCGAGCCACGCTCCACCACGGTCTGCACTCGTAAGTTTGTGTTTGCAAGTCAGTGTTGGATTGTTTCTTGTGGATTTATAGCGCCAGGTGGCCGCTGGCAGCGTCACGGTGAGTGTACCTGTACCTCCCACTGAGAGATAATCAGCGTAATGAACCGATCAGATCAGGATCTGTTTGAGATAAGCGCGTGTGAGGAACATGAAAGTGATCTCTCAGAGTGTTGTTTGTCGCCTCTGCATGCTGTACGCGCACTGCCTACTCACACCTTGCGCGCTCACATTCCACCGTGTTCCAATAAGATTGGGTTTCAGACATAATCTTTGCAATTTACCTCCTGACAACACTCGTTTCTCACAGCTAACTACTCACCCATTATTATAAGATTTGTTATACTTTAATATCACGTTTTATTCACTACTACAGATATTCTTGTTATTTTTATCACATCTGTCATTCTATATTTGTAGAACTAATCTCAGTCAAATGTTGACAAAGTATTCTATTCTGTCATCAATTTTTACCTGAGGACCGAACATGGGGTCTCTTCTGGTACCCCAAATCCAACAATAATATATTAGGTAGGCACCACAAAAAGATCATCTGTCAAATTTGTTTACATATATATTTAAGGTCGTTATCTCACAACAAAAAATTTACCTCCATATTCCTGGGTACTACATCATAGTACAAAAATTTGACAGCTCAACAATATAAATAAAAATATGACAATTGTTTTTACACCAGCCTTCAAAGATATTCGGACGTTACAGGAATCATTTTAATGTGCGGGACTCAACACCGGGTTCTCCGTACGTATCCTATTATAAAAATGTTTCCAGTACTGGATGTGTCAATTTTTTCTATACGTCAGCTTTCAAAGATATCCTGACGGAGAGCTACAGGAATAATTTTAATGTGCAGGACTCAACCTCGAGTTCTCAAATCCTCAGGCCGACAGGTCGCCAGTGAACTATTTACTTACCTTATAATAAGAATATTGAACTGTTTTATTTTGTAAAAGAAGTTTCAATATGTGTTATTCTGCTGTATTTTCGTGAATGTGTCTCGCGCTGAACTCGATTTGACATTTGGCGGCACGGTTGTCGCTGGCGGCGTTCGCCTGAATAAAACGTGACTGAAAGGATTTCAGTGTTCTCTAATACCTGCTTTCTTCATCTGCGATGTTTCAAGTCTGCCGTCCGCCGCCGTCTGGCTTTGTCGCCACCCCCGCCACCGTCTTCACCGCCTCCGACATCGATCAGAAAGACACGCGATAATGTCTTCGCCACCTCGCAAATCCACGTGTAGATACTGCAACTGTCATTTTCAACCTTTTCTTGATGTTTTTAAAAATTAAATTAGGAATTTTCCATCGCCCAGTAATGTACCAGACAGGTACATGTAAAATATTGCATTGAAATCACTACAAATTGCAAATAAATTCTATTTAATGGAAATAGCTCCAAGTGAACTTTAGAAATAAGAACCAGAGTTCGATGTCCAGCAAAATATACTTACTGCCCACCCCCCTTCATATATATATTTAGGGTTTTGTTCTATGCGGTTATATGAAAACAAATAAAATGTAACATTATATATTTTTTCTTGACTTTTTTTTATATTAACAGAAAAAGAAAATACATCGTTGACAAGACAAATAAAATGATATTTTTATTTTTTTAATAATTTTAGGTTCCTATCTTGAATAAAAAATAAAAATTATACAAAATATATCTATTTGTGTCATCAAATACTATATTTAAAATAATAATAATTTTATACAGGAAGATACTCTCTTCCTTCCTCATCTTTTTTTCTTCATTTTCAGTTTTTACTATACAGTGTGTAACTGCAATTGTGTTAAATGTATTTTTAAACAAACGCAGGCGATGCTGTCTTCATTTCTTATAGATTCGTTGTTAGAGAAGTGGACGTAAGTGAAGATTTACGAAATAGGTGTACAGGAGCGAATGGATGGATGTTTGTTGCGTAATGATAGATTTTGGTTGTGAGAAAAGAAAGAGTTCGTATGGAGGAAGTGTTAATGTGGTCGAAACGAGTATCGTGTGTCAGGATGAGAATGTTGACGGGTTCGTGCTACCCCATTTAATGGGATATAGCGTGATGTTATGTATGTATGTATAATTTTAAACGAAGCTCAATTATCTTTTAGTAAAAATTAAAAATTTTAGGAAGAAGGGCGAAATATTTCCAGATTCAAACTATATAATTATCATGCTATATCCCTTTAAATGGGGTAGCACGAACCTGTGAAACATTCACTCATCAGATTTATCAATCTGTCTTCATCCAAATTTTCATCCTGGCACAACCTCGCTTCAACAACATTCAAGTTCCTTCCATAAAAGCTCATTTATTCTTGACACTAGAAATCTTTCATCACGCAATCAACCTTCAATCACTTCTATCCTTTCGCTCCTTAACACCTGTTTTATTCATCTTTTACTTACTTACTCTTCTGTCAACGACTCTAAAAAGATAAGAAAAGAAGAAAGCATCATTGTTCACTAATTTAAATATATAAATAAATAAATAAATAAATATAGCATCATGTCTTTTACCTATTATTGGGTGTAGCACTCTGCTGTAGCAGATCTCGGTCAGTTATATATTTATGCGGTTACTAGCCGTCAAATCACAACCCTCGAATATGTTAGTAGCGGAGAAGTCACAGGGGTGATTATGTGGTGTAAATTATTTGTTGGCTGTGGGGAATCAAACCCGAGTTCTCAAATCTACCGTTCGAGTACCCCATAAAATAAATATGAACGATTCTATTTATCGAACTGATGATCTATAGAAATTGCATGACTAATTATAGCACATTGCTTGATAGACGATCCAATAATGTCAAAATATTGAGTTTGATCACAAACATACATACATACATACATAACATAACGCTATATCCCATTAAATGGGGTAGCACGAACCCGTCAACATTCTCATCCTGACACACGATACTCGTTTCGACCACATTAACACTTCCTCCATACGAACTCTTTCTTTTCTCACAACCAAAATCCATCATCACGCAACAAACATTCATCTATTCACTTTTGTACACCTGTTTCGTAAATCTTCACTTACGCCCAACTCTCTAACAAAGAATCTATAAAGAAATGAAGGCAGCATCGCCTGCGCTTGTTTATCACAAACGATAAAGATAAATGTATATATACGGCTTATACATGTTCTAGTCGGTCTGAAAGATGATTTGTCCAGATAATCTGATCAGATTATTCGTCAGATTGACTGACCCGCTTGTATTTAATTCAATTCTATTAAAAGTAATTATTTTGTTTTAAAATGAATAATAATTTCATTATCTGTTGTATCAGTACGGTGGTGTGTCTAGTGTTTCGGCATTCGAATCCGAAGATCCTGAGTTCAAATCCCACTCAAACTAAAAATATGAATTATCACACTGCGGCTCGCTAAGTCCGGACCCTGCACTGTAATTGGGCTTAGGTTCTTGATGTACGGAATAGCATAAATAAATAAATAAAAGTATGAATATGTTTTTAAAAATACTTATCTCTGTTGAAAAATTTATGAATTTAAAATTTCAAAAGCTTGGATAAAATAAAATTTGGCGTGAAAGAGACATAGGAACCACAGGTAAAATTCCAGCAGAAATATTTAGTTGGAATGCGTAGGGAATTTTTGTAATATAAATTTGATTTCCGTGATTAGATGAAGTGTGGTTACTGTCAACCCCGTTCTAGCGGGGGGCAGAGGGCGAGGTATTACAGTGCGTGACCGGTGGCCTTTGACATTTTTTGCCCTTGGCTCCGCCATAATGAAAACCGTGTACCGTGTGCCGCAGGTATGAATCCAATTGTGGACCCTTGTTTGAATTTAATTATTAACATTCCATGCTCTCTAGTTATTCATAACGAACTGATTGAAATTCCATTTTGGAAACGTTACACGAATTTGTTATTCAAATATATATTTTTCCGAGATAATTCTATTTGTTTAATTAAAGATTTCATATTCCTGTGACATTTTGTTCGCTTCATTCTAATTCATATAGAACTAATTTCAACCGAATGTTGACAAAGTATTGTGTCATCAATTTATACAGACTGGTTCTATACCTATGTACGAAACTTTAATGGGTTATAAAATTTGATATACTGATTACAGAACAGAATACATTGGCTGGTAGCACAAGCTTTGTTTTTGCCTGTTTTAAGAGCTGTGTATTTGGGTGTTTTAACTATCTCTAACATGTTAAAGCCGTGCTCTTGGAACCCTCGAAAACAGAGCTTGTGCTACCAGCCTTAGTGTATTAAAGAATGAGTTTCAAATTTAAAGAACAAGTGCAAAAATGTCTAATAAAATGAGTTATATATACTATTTTTTCTATTTTGCGTCATTTTTAAATTAAAATTTACAAATATCTGCAATATTTTAAACAGTCAATGTAGGGCAATTTGTATATGAAATGTTGTGGTTGGTAACTATGATTGATATTTATGCAATTGTTCAGATTTTAAGGTTATGTTGAAATTTTAATATTCTCAGCTTAATAGATTCAGTATGTCATCCGATACTAGCAACCGTCTAAAAC